>JARQOD010012663.1:0-18748 GCA_033576555.1 Oophaga sylvatica | reverse complement strand
TAGTGTGACGCGCTTCCATCCGTATACAATACATTGGTTGCAAACACTATAGAAGTAGACAAAGGAGTAGCCTTTCCCAGATTGTGGACAGTTGTGTTTCAGTGTTCACTGCAGTCTGTGTTTTTTTTTTTTTGAGTGCACATCACGCTCCAGTTACTTGTTCAAGCACTGCTGCTTGTACTCTGCTGAGCGTGTCTCAGTGGCTCATCCTTTTCATTTATCTCCAATTGGTTCTGCTACATTCCATTTAAAATAAATCTAATCTATTAGTGTGACGCGCTTCCATCCGTATACAATACATTGGTTGCAAACACTATAGAAGTAGACAAAGGAGTAGCCTTTCCCAGATTGTGGACAGTTGTTTCAGTGTTCACTTCAGTCTGTGTTTTTTTTTTTTTGAGTGCACATCACGCTCCAGTTACTTGTTCAAGCACTGCTGCTTGTACTCTGCTGAGCGTGTCTCAGTGGCTCATCCTTTCATTTATCTCCAATTGGTTCTGCTACATTCCATTTAAAATAAATCTAATCTATTAGTGTGACGCGCTTCCATCCGTATACAATACATTGGTTGCAAACACTATAGAAGTAGACAAAGGAGTAGCCTTTCCCAGATTGTGGACAGTTGTGTTTCAGTGTTCACTGCAGTCTGTGTTTTTTTTTTTTTTGAGTGCACATCACGCTCCAGTTACTTGTTCAAGCACTGCTGCTTGTACTCTGCTGAGCGTGTCTCAGTGGCTCATCCTTTTCATTTATCTCCAATTGGTTCTGCTACATTCCATTTAAAATAAATCTAATCTATTAGTGTGACGCGCTTCCATCCGTATACAATACATTGGTTGCAAACACTATAGAAGTAGACAAAGGAGTAGCCTTTCACAGATTGTGAATAGTTGTGTTTCAGTGTTCACTGCAGTCTGTGAGGTATTTTTTTTTTTTTTTTTTTTTAAATGCAGATCACGCTCCATTTACTTCTTCAACCACCGCTGCGTGTACTCTGCTGAGTGTCTGTCACTGGCTCATCCTTGTCATTTTTCTAAAATTGGTGCTGCTTTATTCTATTTAAAATAATTCAAATCTATTACAGTGACGTGCTTCCATCCGTATACAATACATTGGTTGCAAACAATATAGAAGTACACAAACGGGCCTTTCACAGCTACTGAACATGGGTTTTTAATTTTTAACTAAAATATGTATTTTTTCAAATGACACAAATATAAGTAATGTTGAAGAGGAATAGTCCTACATCCATTGTTTGCACAATATTACAGGTGTACATCATGTCCCTTAATCAACAATGTATTATTATATTTACTTGTATGCTTTTATTTAAAAGCCAAGAATACAGAAGGATAACCTTCGCACTGCAGCTGTTGTCAAAGTTCAACCCACATTATGCACTTCCAACATTGCAGCATTTGAGGCATGATGTGAGTTGGATTTGTCAAAGTTATGGAGGCCTAGTATGAGATGTTTGAACTTTAATTTGAACTTTAATTTGGAGTTAGCAGCATTAATTTTTGTCAGACACGCAGCAGGGGAACAGCAGGCGTTACTGAACCCCACTATCACTATAGCTTGTGTATTGGTCTGTGGACACGACACTTCTGAGCAGCAACTGGCAGTGTTGTAGCCCAGGGAGTATAGCTCAGGTGGTAGAAAGATGAACATAACAGGAGACATGGAAAACGTTGCCAACCAGTTAGTTAATCTGAAACCGGACAGGCAAATTCAGGCGAGATCCATGCCTAGTTCATTTTCAGAAAAGTAAGCCGTTCTACATTATCGGAGGATAGTCGCATGCAACGGTCTGTTAGTACACCACCTGCAGCAGTAAAGACGCGCTCCGATAATACACTGGCAGCAGGGCAAGGCAGCACCTCCAATGCATACTGGCTAAGCTCTGGCCATGTATCCAGCTTAGAGACACAAAACTTGAATGGGGAAGAGCCATCTGGGAGTACACTGAGAGGGCAAGACATGTAGTCTGTCACCATCTTACGGAAATGTTGCCTCCTGCTGACTGGAGCCGTCTCGGATGGTGTAGACATTGGTGGCGCTGCCACAAAACTTCGACACATTTGGAACATACTGTTCTTGCCCTGTGCAGAGGCGCTGCTTGTGCTCCCTCTTGTTGCAGAGCTGTCTCCACTGCCTCGACACACAGAGCTGCTTTGTAAAGCAGTAGCAGCAGCGCTCTCGGCTGGAATGGAGAACATTATGGATTGCACCAGTGTGTCTTGGTACTTCCGCATTTTACGCTCCCGGTTCAACGGTGTGATGAGGCTTTGTAAGTTGTCCCGGTAGCGAGGGTCTAGGAGGGTGTACACCCAATAATCAGACGTGGTGTGAATGTGTTCGATGCGGCGGTCGTTTCTCAGCCACTGCAGCATGAAATCAACCATGTGCTGCAGACTCCCAACTGGCCAAGAAACGTTGTCCCCTGCAAGAGGCGTCATCTCTGCCTGCTGTGCATCACCCCACCCTTGGTCTACATACTGACTAGAGCATTGTCTACCTCCCTCTGGAGCGATGTCTTCCTCCTCCATTGACTCCTCCTCATCCTCCTCACAAAGTCCTTCAAATACATATAAATTTACAAAATTTAAAACTCAAAATTTAAAAACTTTGTATCATAATTCTGTAACATCAGTTTATGGAAACACAATAGCATTACAAAAGGATAGACAAAAAATGTACATTATGTGCTTTGTAAATACATTAAAAGTTTGTAATGGTTATGAAAATATAGACAGCGACTCTGGAGGTTCAATTGTTGATACAGCATGGTACTTTGAAAGTCCTCCAGCCCTTTGTGAGGAACCACGTTGCGCTGACTGTCCAGAAGGTGATGGAATTTGTGACTCCTCATCATCCACCTCTTCCAAAACCTCATGCCTTAGTGCTTGCAGTGTTTTTTGAAGCAGGCAGATAAGGGGGACAGTCAGGCTGACTAGTGCATCATCTGCACTCGTCATCCGCGTTGACTCATCAATCGCACGCAAAACGTGGCAGATATCCTTCATAGAGTTATTCGCCACTCATTACACTGGCAGTGGCTGCCCATTCATTATAGGATCCAATTCTAATTACTGGTTCCCACCAACAAAGCTCTCCACAGCGCAGCACCCCCCTACATCTCCTCCCTTATTTATATTTATCGGCCTAACCGACTGCTGCACTCTGCAAACGACCTTCGACTAACCTCTGCACTAATCCGTACCTCCCACTCCCAAGTCCAAGACTTCTCCCGCACTGCGCCAATCCTCTGGAATGCTCTACCCCAAGAAATTAGGACTATCCGCAATTTGGATGGTTTCAGGCGCTCCCTCAAAACACATTTGTTCACAGTGGCCTATCACATTCACTAATCAAAGTCATTCTATGTGTAATTCTGTGTGTGTAGCCCATTCACTATCTCCATGCATCCCTCACTCCCTTAAAATGGCTGGACCATCATTGTAAAAACACCATTGTATATAAACACCTGTACTTTGTATCTCCCCCACCTCATTGTAGATTGTAAGCTTTCACCAGCAGGGGCGGCTGATTTTGCTTTAATTATTGTATTGTTAACGTTGTTACTTATGACTTGTGTTTTGAAACTGTTAAACTGTAAAGCACTGCGGAATATTATGGCGCTATATAAATAAATAATATTATTATTCTTATTATAGAGGCCCACTCAGTAGTGGTGAAGTGTGAACGGCGCAAATTGCGAGTTGACTGCACCTGATGCAGCTGATACTCCATTACTGTTGGCTGCTGCTCACACAACCGCTCCAACATATGTAACGAGGAATTCCACCTGGTGGGTACGTCACATATGATGCGATGTTCATGAAGGTGAAATCTGCGTTGCAGAGCTGCAATCAGCGATCTGGCCATGCTGGAACGTCGCAAGTGAGCGCACTCTAGGCGGACCTTGTGCAGCAGTGCATCAAGATCCGGATAGTCCCTCAAAAAACTCTGCACGACCAAGTTGAGCACATATGACAGACATGGTATGTGAGTGAGGTTGCCAAGGCCCAGAGCTGACACCAGATTTCGGCCATTGTCACACACTACCAAGCCTGCCTGTAGATTCTCTTCCAAAAACCACACGTCGCTCTCCTGCTTTATGGCATTACAGAGCTCCTGCGCTGTGTGGCTAAGATTCCCCATGGAAATTAATTTCAGGACGGCCTGTTGACATTTGGACACGGCTGTGCTCATATCGGTCGCAACAGGTAAACGTTCACGGGTCCATGTGGAGGTAGACCGTGACGGCTCCTGCAGCGATGATTCTGAGGAACTGGAGTAGGAGGAGGAATCAATGTGTACAGACTTGATTCCTGCAATCCTTGGAGTTGGCAGAACACGTACAGCGCCACTCGCAAGATCAGTACCCGGCTGCACAACATTGACCCAATGGGCAGTGAGGGAAAGGTATTGTCCCTGGCCATGGGTGTTAGAACCCTCTTGTTAGGTTTTGTTTCAGTTTGCTGGTCACATGACCTTTTTTCCCTATTTAGTCTGGCTCCGCCCTTCTGGCTTTGCTTGACTTCATTGTATTATCTACTGTTAAGCTAGCCGGGTGCTTAGGTGCCTTAATCTGTCAGTTTTGCTTGATGTTAGGATCACAAAGTATTTATTTTTTGTTTAATTATCCATGCTACAATTTATGTTAGGAGGTGTCCACCTTTTCTCCCAGTCCCTAGATCTTGTAGGGATTACTCCCTCGCAACTATAGGTCTTCGTTCACACTAGATGAGGACTTTAGCGGGTCTGGTCGCAGGATCAGGTTCCCCGTTACATCGTAGGGATTCAGCTTAGTTGTATTGTAGGGACAGAATTCCCTTCTTTCCTTACTGGTTGTAGCAGATCATAACAATGGGTACTGGTCCACGCATCGGTGGTCAGGTGGACCTTGCTACTGAGGGCTTTTAGTAGCGCATGTTTAATTTTTCCCTCAACATGCTTTTGCAGACCAGGGACGGCTTGCCTGCTGAAATGAAATCGGCTTGGCACATTGTATTGTGGAACTGACAATGATATTCAGTTACGGAAACTGTCTGTCTCCACCAGCCTGAATCACAGCATTTCAAGGGACAGGAGTTTTGCAATGCCAGCATTCAGAGCCTGTGCTCGTGCATGGTTTGCGGAGTATGGCCGTCTTTTATCCCATGCCTGTGCTACCGATGGCTGTTTTGTGGCCTGGGAGTGTGAGGATGACAGGGAACTTGCTGCTGTGTGTGGAATAACAGTTTGTCTCTGGACAACAGTGGCCGAGGTTCTTCCATGGCGATCCTGTGAGGAAGCAGAACCAGCTGTGTGTGAGCTCGATGAAGAGGCTTCAACACAACCTGAAGATGTAGGTGCTGCTGTAGGTTGGCCTACATCTCCAGTGTGTCTTTGTAACTCAACTACGTGCTTTGTCCGCACATGTTTCCACATATTTGTGGTATTGAGGTGACTGACACTTTTAGCTATTTTTAATTTTTGATTACACAGCTTGCATTTCACATAGCAAATATCATGTGCAAGTGTGTGAAAAAAGGACCACGCAGTGCAAGTCCTGGGAGCGCACGTTTTGACTTTTGGAAGACAACTGCTCCGAACAGGTGCCAAACTGGAGGCTACAGGCAACCGAGTCTGCAGCCTAACTCTCCCTCCTGTTTGTACCGTTGGGGCAATGTCTTCCTCTATCTTCCTTCTATCACTAACCATTTCTCTAGGCCTCTCCCAGCTTTCAACCAAAGTACTGGTTCTCAGCCACAAAGCTATCCACAGTGCAGCACCCCTCCTACATCTCCTCCCTCATTTCTATCTATCGGCCTAACCGACTGCTGCGCTCTGCAAACGACTTTCGACTAACCTCTGCACTAATACGTACCTCCCACTCCCGACTCCAAGACTTCTCCTGCTCTACGCCAATCCTCTGGAATGCTGTACCCCAAGAAATTAGGACTATCCACAATTTGCATGGTTTCAGGCGCTCCCTCAAAACACATTTGTTCAGAGCGGCCTATCACATTCACTAATCAAAGTCATTCTATGTATTCTGTGTAAGTGTGTGTGTGTCTCTAGCCCATTCACTATCTCCATCCCTCAGTCCCTTAAGATGGCTGGAACATCATTGTAAATGCACCATTGTATATAAACACCTATACTTTGTATCTCCCCCATCTCATTGTACATTGTAAGCTGTCACGAGCAGGGGCGACTTATTTAGCTTAAATTATTGTATTGTTAACGTTGTTACTTATGACTTGTGTTCTGAAACTGCTAAACTGTAAAGCGCTGCGGAATATGATGGCGCTATATAAATAAATATTATTATTATTCCTCTGAGCTGCTCCCACCACCTTCCTGTTCCTCATGCCATGTTGGGTCTTGGACCTCATCATCTCCACTACCCTCTTCCAACACCTGCTGTTGGGTGGTCTGGCCAGCACCATGCTCAACAGAAACTGGCACCTGGGTCTCATCATCATCAGATGCGTTCTGCGGTGTGCTGACCATCGGCACTGTCTCACCCGCCTCTTCAGATTCAGAGAGACACAGCTGTTGCGCATCACTGCATACTCCCTCTTCACATTACAGAATGCTGCTTGGCTGGGCCCCTGTTTGCAAGCCAATAGATTCTGAGAACAGAAGCAGACACTCAGCTGGCTCCTGTACAGAACTCTCTGACTGCCTGGGCAATTTGCCAGGCGGTGAAGAGACAGATGGTTGCCCAACAGTGCTGTGGTCCTGAGAGGAGGTGGAAGCAATTGAAGTCGATGCATTGGCTGACATCCAAACAACAACGGCTTCAATTTGTTCTTCCCGCAGCAGGGGGGTACTCCGAGCTCCTACAAAAGTGCGCATAAAGGAACGCTCACGGGGAAAACTGGTGGATGCTGTGTCACTGGGGCCGCAGCAGCCACAGAATCCCCACGTCCTCTCCCTGAAGAAACTCCACGACCACGTGCCTTACTCCCTGCCTTCTTCATCTTGGTAGATTGATAAAGAAAGTCTGAAAAGTTATAAGGTCTAAGTGTGGTTATTCCGCAGAGACTGCAGTGAACACTGCACACAACTGTTCACTACCCAATGCGTCTCAGCAGGAAGGCAGTCTGTGCGTCAAAACAAAGGCACAAGCATACATCCATGTACCCTGTTTATAAAGCTATATAAAAAAAATTATGTAGTAGTGACGCACACTTTATTGAGGTACAGTATTACATCGCCATTCACCATCTGTGGCTATGCAGTCTCATCTATATATACCTTATCTATCTGTTGTCATGCTTCCAAGTCGACAGTCAGCCATAAATAGCAATTTTCACTATGCACTATGCACTTTTTAAAGGTTATGTTTGTTAATAAAAATGATTATTGCCACATATTATGAGTATTACATGATGGAAATTGTATAATTTTGTATAAAATATTTAGTGACATTATTCAGCAAATGGAACATTTTAGTAATATCACAGATAACTTGTAATGCTGATGATGTTTTGAAGTCAGACATTCATTGTCTATACAATAAAAATGGTGTACATACTGTTACTTATCCATCAATAATGGATTCAGATATGTACTTGTATGCTTTTATGTACAACAGTATAGCAGATTCCTTAACTAATTTATTTTGTGGTTTGCATTGCTGTTCAACATGTTAATGTATGTGTTTATGTTTGTCAATTCTTTATTTATCTAGATATTAGTTTAAATGAAATCATCATCTTATGGTAGTAAAGGTTATCTTTCTCTTGTTTGAAGTATAGACATTTAAAATTGACAGGTAACAAGGAAATTACTTGATCTAGTATTTAAACATCCTCCTTGACCCTGGGCTCCAACACCGCCAGTTGTTGCTCGGAAGTGCTGTTAGCACAGTCAACACTTGCTCCTGTGTTACTGGGGTTCAGTAACGTCAGCTGGTCCTCGGTTGTGCCATTGGCTCTTTTCCTTCTGCTGCCCCTCCGGGTTCCAGTACCGTCAGCTGGTTCTCCGCAGTGCCTTTGGCCTAGGTGCCTCCATGTCGGTATCCGAGTTCCAGCAACGTCTGCTGGTCCTTGGTAGTGCTTTGGAGCACAGGTACCTCCTGCTTAGTAACCGTGTCCCAGTAACGTCAGCTGGTCCTCGGTTGTGCCATTGGCTCTTTTCCTTCTGCTGCCCCTCCGGGTTCCAGTACCGTCAGCTGGTTCTCCACAGTGCCTTTGGCCTAGGTGCCTCCATCTCGGTATCCGAGTTCCAGCAACGTCTGCTGGTCCTTGGTAGTGCTTTGGAGCACAGGTACCTCCTGCTTAGTAACCGTGTCCCAGTAACATCAGCTGGTACAAGATTGTGCTACAAATACAAGATACGGAACAAGAGACACAAGAACAATAAGCAGAAGATCTAAAAGCAGAAGAACATGAAGTATAAGACCAAAATGAAGAGCAAAATATATGCTCTAAATTCTAAGCAGAAGAAGACTAAGCAGTGTATGGGGGTGAGTCCGTTCCTCCTCGTGGTGCCCCTGGAAAATGCCTGCTGCTGCAGGCTAAACTGAACACGGACAAATACTGTTGTAATTTAAATCTTTTGTGACAGCAAGAACGGAAGGATGAAAAATTCATACTTTGACAGATTACAAGTACAGGATTCTCAGTCACAAATAAGAATATGATGAAGAAGATGAAGCAGAATATGAATAAGAATAATAGTTTAATAAGAAGAATATGAGTAATGTTAACAAAGATGAATATCAAGAAGTTTAAGAAGAAGATAAAGAAGGTGAAGATGAAGAATAATTTGATGAAAAAGATGATGCTGCAGAAGATTATGAAGGAGAAAGTGTGTGAAAAGTTAAAAAGGTGAAGATGAAGAGCATGGAAGTTGTGTAATATACATATTTGCCAAAATAGAAAAAACGTTAACAACATTGTCAATTTCTTCGTCAATCCGAACATCTTTAAAAAAAAAAATATTTATGCTATTCCATTTGATTGGGTTAAACATCTATGCCTTTAATGTCTCCTCAACCTTCCCCAATACATTCTACATTACTCTTTCTTGTTTTCCTTCATGTACAATTAACCAACAAGGCAAGAATGGGGTTTTTTTAATTTCGATATTTTGTTCCCATAGACTTACATGGGACTTCCGGTATCGGTATCGGGTATCGCCGATATTTTAATGTTATCGGCGATACCATTCCGATTCCGATACTTTTGGATATCGGAAAGTATCGCTCAACTCTAGTGTTGAGCGATATTGCTCGATATCTAAAAATATCGTATCGAAATTGTATCGCCGATAGCACTAAATATCGTCGATATCCGATTTCGATACCGGAAGTCCCATGTAAGTCTATGGGAACAAAATATCGCAACAAAAAAAACCCTTTCTTTCGTTGTAAACACAAAATATACACACATAGAATACATATATATATATATACATGTCATTGTGACATATATATATATACATATATTTATAGTTTATACACTTCTACATAGTAAAATCGACTCTAATTCAATTGCCGGGTAAAGACGTGACATACCCCATAGAAGTCGACGGGCTCGGTGCCGAGTACCCCGAAAACCTCTGGCTCTATGCGACTCAACTTGGGCGTCACGAACAGGATTCTGTAGCTCGCTATAAGCGAGTCCTGTGTGCCTGAATTGCACTGGTTTTGTGCTTGAGAATTGCTAAAATCATCAGAGAATGTATTTGCCATTTTTCCGCCATATCTGCGTCACGACGAGGCACTGGTGAAGAAGAAGGGCGTGCTCTTCGTGGGTGTCACTCACTCAGTGGCGTGAAAACGATGGCCGCCCACTGTAAATGTTACTGCAATGTAACATCGTGCCCCACAGCTCTGGAGTTCCGCCTCCTCATCCTCCTCAGTGTGAGAAGGTCCCGCCTCCCTACAAAAGAGGGGCCCTCTCCAGATATGACACATGTGACTTGGCAGAGATGGCTAATGGACACGATGAGCAGAAGTGGGAAGGGATGGAGCAGTCAGAGCTCTCCCCCCACGGAAGCGACCCGATCGCCACGGAATCACCGTTGGGCACCCGGCCTGTAAACCCTCCTACGCTGCAAGAAGCGGAGGATACCCTGAGAGGCCTGGCCCGGCACCGGGAGGAGGTCGCCAGGATGGAAGCCAGCTGGCGTGCCCTAAAAATAAACTTGGAGCGGCGCCAATCCCTCTTACCTGAAGTGTCTGTACTGGAAGGTGAGGCACCCGTTATAGTAGAGGAGCCCTTGCAATGTGATCCGGTTGACGTTGTCGCAGTGGAGGCACCCGTTCCTGCAAAAACCGCAGCACCGTCAGCAGCACCCCAAATCCCGCTGTCTGCCCCGGTCGCTGAGACAGAAGAAGCGACACCCGTCCTCATGGAGGAGGCCGCGCAGGCACCAGAGCACTACCTGCCTGTACCGGAGCCCCAACTGTCATCTGATTTAGAGCCGTCTGCTTCCTCCGCAGGGGAGCGCCACCAGGACTGGGGGGCGACAGGAGTGGTGGAGACATGGAGCAACTGGTGGAGGAGAATTACAACCGGCGTCAGGAGGAAGAGTGGAGACGTTGGGAGCGGGAAGCAGAGCGACAAAGGGAGCAGCGAGAAACCCTAAAACTTCGCCAACGTCACCTGGAGAAGGACCGGGCAGATAAGGACCGGATGAGAAAGGACAAAGGAACCCTGAGTGAGCCGCGGCGTAAGGGTGCAGTACGGAGCTTTAAATTGAAAGGTGGGTGGGGCTTCATCAAGGAGCCTGGACTTTATTTAGAAGTCTTTGTGACCCGGCGGGACGTGGAGGCTCACCTCCCAGAAGGACACCCGGGGAGGGACCTGTTGCCAGGAGACTTGGTGACTTACACCCGACACTGGGGTTACAATGGGTGGTACGCCCTAAATGTTACCAGGTGCGACTCCTACTCCCCAGTGTGTCAGGAACCTGTGAGACCCTCGAAGCCTTCAGCCTCCCACATCCAGGCCTCTGCAAAAGTGCCCACCCACACCGTAAATCTCCCCAGCCTCCCTCAGTGGTCTCCTCAGCAGCCCCAGCTATGGACATGATAAGTATAGCTGGCCCGTACCCGGCGCCTGTTAGGCCCCCTGGGGTTCGTACAGTCCGTGACATAGGGCTCCAGACCCGGAGAGAGATGAAAGAGGTGGCCACACAGACCCAGATAGCGGGTCACGACTTGACTGTACAGGCCACACGACGTCATCAGGTCCTGGTGGTCCTTGGTGCCTCGGATGTTTGGCAAGCACCAGAAGAGTACCAGGTGGTACCTGGAAGAGGCCAGCCAAAGAAGTCTAAATAACCCGGACAGGGTCCCTGTATGTAAATAAATAGTTAAATTGTTTATGTACCCGGACGGGTGAATGTTCCAAAAAAATTTTTTTAATTTAATAAAAAAAAAAAAAAACACAGTTTTCATTTCTTTTATTACTGTCTCATCCTGCTGCGACGCCATCGATCTCCTGTAAAAAAATGAAAAAAAAAAAAAAAAAAAGTATACCACCTGACCGACGCAGTCCATAGTAACGAGTGTCCCACGACGATCCAGCTCTGCTACATCAGAATGACAGGCAGAGCCTGTCATCCCGGCGCAGCACAGCTGATTACCTGCTTCCCCGGCGGTGACGTCATCGGACTGACTGCTTTACGGCCGGGATTACCCTGCAGTCACTGCAGTTATCGCGAAAAACTGCATGTGACCGCCAGGGAGAAGATAATGGCGGCCATCAAGCAGTCCAGGACGTGACCGCCGGAGATCTTCTGCCAGGTAAGTGCCGCTGACTCCTGACAGACCCGACCGACGGACACTCACAGTGACAGTGACAAATCCGATTCCGGTATTCGATAAGACGAAAATATCGAAACGAATTATCGAAAGGCCGATAGAGCTAATATTGGCCGATAGCCGATATTTGCATTATCGTATCGCTCAACACTAGTAGTTACATAAAAAATGAAAAAAAATGTGAAGAAATAAAAAGAAATCCAAAAAATGTAACCCCCCCCCACAAAATAATGGAAAATAAAAGTTGAATTATTCCTCCCTTGCCTCTTCTAACCATACCAACAAATCCAGCTCTTCGTTCACTTGGATCTATGCCTCGTGGCTCTAGATAGTTAGTAGTTTAGTTTTTAAATTGTAGGTTGTTTTAATTCAGTTCCATAACAAAAACAACAACAAAATGAAATGAATAAATAAATAAAACCGTGTTGGATTACTCCCCCCTTAACTTTACCTATACCACCACATCCACCTCTTCCTCCACTTGGACCAACGCCTCATTGTCATAGATTGCTAGTTTTAGTTTTGTAAATTTTAGATTTTTTTAAGTCAATTCCATTAAACAAAACAAAAAATACCGAAAAGTGCTGGATTTTCCTCCTTTGAATATTTACTTAGTTATATAGCACTAATATTTCAACAGCGCTTTACAGACATTATTACTACCGTCCCCATTGGGGCTCAAAATTAGAAATGAGAGTATATTTAAATATTCGGTTTGGCTCACGATCACCGAATTTGCAATATTCTCCAATTGAATCATTGATTTAATCTCTGAATATAGCCAAACATACATAGCACAAAAGCTGGGGTTTCCCATGCTGTATGACAGCATGAGAAATACCAGGATAGCACTTCT
This sequence comes from Oophaga sylvatica, assembly GCA_033576555.1. Lineage (NCBI taxonomy): Eukaryota > Metazoa > Chordata > Amphibia > Anura > Dendrobatidae > Oophaga > Oophaga sylvatica. Next base: position 6,116 of record JARQOD010012663.1, on the reverse strand, counting down.
GATTGGCGGTAATGTTACTGCCGGTAGATCGTTACCTCTGTCAGAACCCTGCGGTATTATGCTGTCAGATGTCGGTATGACCCCACAGAGCCTACCGCAGGTCAGCAGGCACTGGATGATGATATACTACTTTTCCCATGTCACTGATAACTATGACAGCAGGTGCTGCTGATGGGAGAAATAGTCAGCGGGCGCATGTGGTCAAAGTTTTTTTAAAAAAAAACCCTTACCACCATCAGATTGCTGCGGGGTCACCCTCTCAGATGTCATCATGACCCTGCAGAGATACTGAGATCCGCAGGTCAGCAGACACCAGCTGATGAGAGACTACTCCTTCCATCAAGCTATGTCTGCTGTCACTGTCACTCTCATCAGTCGGCACCTGTATTCAAAGTTAAAAAAAAAATTAAATGAATTAAATACATATTCAAATAAAAATAAAAAACACATGTTACTCACCGAACATCAAATCCCGGAAGCCCTCGTCTCCTATAAAAAATGTAAAATAAAAAAAATACATACACTCACCTTAATGCCTAATCCCCCATGCCTTTGTTTTCTTGAAAAAAATAAAAAATAATAAACATTCATATTCTCACCTGTCTGCCATAGTCCACATAATCCCGAGTGTCCCATAGCGATCTCAAGTAAAGAACAGTCAAATTGGGAGATGTGACTCTCTACCCGGCCGCTGGCGATACACTGACAGGAGGTAATCGCTCCCACAGTGCAAAGCAACGAGCTGCTGTGAGAGCGGTCACATAAGTTAATGATGAACTCCGGTGAACTTTCTCATGCAGCAGTGGTGCTGTAAGAGAGATCACTGGAGCTGATCAGCTGATGAACTCGTGTGACTTCTCATGGCAGCTCAGTGCTACACACTTCAGGAGCGATTACCTCCTGTGTCAGTGTATAGCCGGCTATCTTTGAGAGCAGTCATGGGATATTATGCATTATGAGGTGAGGAATATTGTGGTTATTATTTTATTTTTGTTGCAGGAGACATTGGCGTCAGTGGATTAGGCGTTTGGTGAGTATGGTTTAATTTAGATGCAATAAAGGAATCTGTGTCATTATTTCAAATAAAGGACTTTATTCTGGGTGTGTGTTTTTTTATAATATCACTATAGGGTCAGTAATGGGGGCGTCTTGTAGATTTGGGGAGGCTAAGAGCTGGTGTTTTTAGTCTGGAAGGGGCCAATATCCATGGCATCTTCCTAGGCTATTAATATCAGCCTGCAGCTGTCTGCCTAGTCTTTGCTAGTTAGATTTTATAGGGAGACACTATGTAAATTTTTCTTCTGGGGTGCCCCTGTAAACTAGTCAATAAAGGCTAAGCAAACAGCTGTGAGCTGATATTAATAACCTGGGAACCTTTATGGCTATTGGTATCTTGCCAGAATATTTATTAGCATTGGTCTTCAGCCATCGGCTTTCCCTCTGCTGGTTATTAAAATTACGAGGGAGCCCACTCAATTTAAAAAAAAAAAATGTAAAAGCTAGTTTGGAGTGTGTAGCTCCATCTGATCTGACACTGCACTCCTCCCATTGACCTGCATGTGTTCTCAACCAATTCTACTTGCCCATTCAAATTGTAGGCTTTCAGCCCAGGAGAGACATGTTTCCTTACATGAATTGACTAATTTATGCACTAAGAACCTTTGCTTTTTTTGTCAGTACATCTTTCTGAGTGATAATGCGGTTGGAAGTTATTTCCATTGACTATATATATCTTGGAATTCACAGAGTGCTGCTGTGCTTTTTTATACCTATCTATCTATCTATCTATCTATCTATCTATCTATCTATCTATTTACTATAAAATACTTAAGTGGCAATGCAAAAATTTTCACGCACTTCTACCGAATTTTTCCGACTTTTACCATTTTTAAGAAAAATGCTCGTGTTACAGATCACGAATCCGAATGTGCCATATCCGTGCCAAATTTATTTTTGGCGATCATTTTCCGAACATATTTGCTGTACTCATAGTCTAAATTCCCTATCAGTATGTCTTTGGAGTGTGAGGCACAGAGAAAATATCTATCTCAGCTCAGATAAAAAATGGAGTTGCAGTTGAAACATGTCGCTTTTTTCTCTGTGTTACTATGTCTAGTTACATGCTATTTTAGCATTTTACTAAATTAACAAAGAAATCCTTTTAACTCATCTTAGAGCTGGAATGTTTTTTTCTCTTTTAGAGGGAAGAAAGTCCCTCTGCCTTTGAATCGGATACCCTGTGATGACATTGAGGCCATGTGACCTAATGTCGTAATGATGACGTCTGGGTCACCAGGCACTAGCAAGTTAGTTAGATCATGCGCAGTGCATGATGTACAGTAACTAACTTGTGTCTGCAGGGCTGACAGGCTATAAGATATAACAATGCTCCTGCATTGCTATACCTTATACATGCGAATTATAAATGGGTTTAATTTCCAAAATGGGGTCACTTGACGGGGAATTCTGCTCTTTTAGCACTTTGGGGCTCTGTATGGAGTCCACAAACTATTCTATAAAAATCTGTGCTCCAGGAGGCAAATAGCGCTCTGTCCCTCCAGAGGCTCGCCGTGTGGCTAAGCAGTGCTGTATAGCCATAAATAGCATATTTCCACATTCAGAAAAAAATGTGCAACAAATTTTGGTGCTATTCAATGTGCTCCCTACACATCTAGATAAGTTCCTACAGGAGTCACAGTGGTTGACTATTTAGGCACATTAGGAGCTCTTAAAACGTGAAATGGCATTTGCTAATTATTCCTGCAAATTTTGCATTGAAAAAGTCAAATGGCGCTCCTTCCCTTCCAAGCCCTGCCACTCGCCCAAACAGTGGTTTTCACCAAAATATAGGTTATTGGCATTGTCAGGAGAAATTGCACAACAAATTTTGGGGTCCATCATTTCCTGTTACCTTTGTGAAAATTTAAAAATGGGTCTAAAGTAAACATTTTAAAAAAAAAAAAAAATTTAATTTTTCCTTCCACATTCTAAAATTACCTATGAAGCACCTGAAGGTTTAATAAACTTCTTGAATGTAGTTTTGAGCTCCTTGAGCAGTGCAGTTTTTAAAATGGTGTCACTTTTGGTATTTATTGTCTTATAGACCCCTCAAAATCACTGACCCAGCCTATTTTGACATTAAAGACTTTGCCATTTTTTGCAATTCCGACCAGTGTCCCTTTATGAGGTAATAACTCAGGAACGCTTCAACGGATCCTAGCAATTCTGAGATTGTTTTTTTCGTGACATATTGGGCTTCATGATAGTGGTAAATTTAGGTCGATAATTTTTGCGTTTATTTGTGAAAAAAATGGAAATTTGGCTAAAATTTTGAAAATTTCGCAATTTTCAAATTTTAATTTTTATTCTGTTAAACCAGAGAGTTATGTGACACAAAATAGTTAATAAATAACATTTCCCACATGTCTACTTTACATCAGCACAATTTTCGAACAAAAAATTTTTTTTGTTAGGAAGTTATAAGGGTTAAAATTTGACCAGCGATTTCTCATTTTTAAAACAAAATTTACAAAACCATTTTTTTAGGGACCACCTCACATTTGAAGTCACTTTGAGGGGTCTATATGGCAGAAAATTCCCAAAAGTGACACCATTATAAAAACTGAACCCCTCAAGCCACTCAAAACTACATTAAAGAAGATTATTAACCCTTCAGTTGCTTCACAGAAACTAAAGCAACGTGGAAGGAAAAAATGGACATTTTAATTTTTCCAACAAAAATTTTCCTTTAGCATCAATTTTTTCATTTTACAAGAGCAACAGAATAAAATGGATCCTAAAATTTGCTGGACAATTTCTCTTGAGTACACCGATGTTAGGATCTGCGGAACGCACCAGATAAATATAAATAGTGGGTGCGTTCGCAGCCCGGGGTACACCATGCAGGCAGAGCCTGCTGCTAGTAAGATGGCGTTATAGGCGAACCTGTTACTACACAGAGTCGTAAATATAAATACTGTGGCACTATATGGCGGTATAAGCAAACTCTATTACACCACAGAGTCGCTGAGGTAGGTTCTGTGTCCTGTTAACTCCAAAGGGATACACAGATAATTACTGTGCGGATAGCAGTCCGTGGTCATGCAGTCAGAAAAGCAATCAAGCAATCTCCTCACTGGAGGTGCCAGTCTTCTAGGGGCTTATTTCAGCCGAGTCCTAACCATATGCATGCATGATCACACTGGCGCAAAGCACATAATGCAATTGACACTAGCGCATGGCCGTGCGGCTGTGCAACCCTTTTATAGCAGCAGCAACTGCAAAACCTTCCTGGAAGAACCAATGGAAGCCTGCCCCAGAACTCAAGCAGGTTCTGCGGGCGTCATGTTGCGTTTGCAGAGCCCCTGATGTGCCTAAACAGTATAAACCTGTTATGTTTCGGTAGCTGAAGAGTGCAGGTAAAAAAGGCAATACACCAGAGCAGTTGGAATCTATGAGATTGCAGTACCCTGACTAACCACCACAACTAGAGGCAGCCGTTGAGTGTTCCTACGTTGGTCCTAGACGCCTCGTCACAGCCTGAGAAACTAACTACACCTAAAGATAGAAAGAGGAAAGCTATCTGTCCCGGAGCAGATCCCCAAAGAACATAGAAAGCCCCCAAACATGTAATGGCGGTTAGACAAGAAGAAATACTGACACAGACAGAAAATAGTATGAGCAAACGTTGGGGCCCAAACTACCTAAATAGAAAAGGATAGGAAGGGCACTTACTGCAATCCCAAAAAACCCTGAAAAGCACCAACTCTACTAATTTCAAAAACACCTGAGATCACACGACCTCTACCACCTAAATTAGTTCTCTGGTGTAACAAAATCAAAACAGCAGCCACTGAAAAGACTGGAAAAAGCAAATGTACAAACATCAGTGGCTGAACTAAACTGAGAGGGCAAAAGCCCCCGGAGGGGACCCTGAAGGCCCCCACAGAAGTGCAGGACAAAATGCAAAAATCTAGCACAAAAACAAAAAGAAGAAAATGTCTTATCTGTTAGCAGGAGATTCAGACACAACACAGCAGGCTACCAAGGAAACAGGAATCAAGGATTGAGACCAGAACAATTGATTACCGGCAACCCTGATGGGAAGGCGACTCCCTTATATAAGACCAGTCAGTAACACCTGATTCCCAATCCTCACAATCTTCACTGGACAGTCCAGTACCGTTTGTAACCACCAGAGGGAGCTTCTGCTCAGAACTCATTTCCAGCCTATTCACAACAGTACCCCCCCCTTGAGGAGGGGTCACCGAACCCTCATTAGAGCAACCAGGTCGGTCAGGATGAGTTCTATGATACGCACGGATGAGTCTCCTAGCATGGATGTCTGAAGCAAACACCCAAGAATTGTCTTCCTGACCATAACCTCTCCATTTAACCAAATACTGGAGTTTCCGTCTAGAAAAACGAGAATTCAATATTTTCTCAACCACATACTCCAGATTGCCCTCAACCAAAACAGGGTCAGGAGGCACAGTAGTAGGAACCACTGGCTCAACAAACCTCTTCAACAAGGACTTGTGGAACACGTTATGGATCTTAAATGTCCCTGGAAGAAGCAAACGAAAAGAAAGAGGATTAAGAATCTCCATGATCTTATAAGGTCCAATGAACCTAGGCTTAAATTTAGGAGATGCCACTCTCATAGGAATATTTTTTGAGGATAACCAGACCAAGTCCCCCACTTTAAACCGAGGACCATCAGTCCTATGCTGGTTAGCAAACCGCTGGGCCCTCTCCTGAGAGGGACAACCTCTCCACTACCTGGTCCCAAATCTGCTGCATACGCTCCACAACAGAGTCAACACCCGGACAGACAGAAGCCTCCGTCTGTCCTGAAGAAAATCGAGGGTGAAACCCAGAATTACAGAAAAATGGAGACATCAAAGTGGCAGAGCTAGCCCTATTATTAAGAGCAAACTCAGCCAAAGGCAAAAAAGAGACCCAGTCATCCTGATCAGCAGACACAAAGCATCTTAGATAAGTCTCCAATGTCTGGCTTGTTCTCTCAGTTTGACCATTGGTCTGAGGATGAAACGCCGAGGAGAAAGACAATTGAACACCAAGTTTAGAACAAAAGGTCCTCCAAAATCTGGAAA
>JARQOD010012662.1:0-18751 GCA_033576555.1 Oophaga sylvatica | reverse complement strand
CAATTTGGTGTCTGTGGCTCGCCACAAAGATCGTCGCGGTTGCACATTCTGATTCTCACAGCGGGTTGCTGTTTCTTTGTTTTGGCATTAGGGAGTTAATTCTGTCTGGTCTTTTTCTGGGAGGGGTCAGTTTCCCCCGGGCTGAAATTAATTATTTGTTTTTTGGTTTCCTTTAAATTTGGTTTTTCTTTTTGGGGAGTTGCCAGTAAAATTTCTTATGCAGACCACGATGGGTTTTGTACTGTAGGATTAAGTTAAAGGCTCCTTAGTTTTTTAAGCTCCCCTTGTTTAGAGTTTAAATTCCCAGTCATTTATGTTCCTCGGGGTTTTGATGTGTTTGCAAGTCGTGTTTTCCCAGTCGTTTATATTTCAAATTGTGTATTTAGCGGGAATCGCCCATATCCTTGGTGGAAAATCAGAACCCTTTTTTGGACTGATTACGGGTTAGGGACTGATAGGAGACGGGTTAGGCGGAGACTTGGTTTTCTGAACCATTATCAGTACCTCCAAAGGGGGGGATTTGTTAGGACCCAGTTTGGGGTCAGGTTAACCCCGGTCCCTTCTTTCCTGTGCAGTGTACAATCCTCAAGTTTAATCCCGGTTCAACGGATATGTGTCAGGGAAACTTTTCTAATTACATGGAGTTGCTAATTATTTTTGTATGAGGGTGTTCTTTTAAGAAAGTTTTCGACATCGTACACATTATAAGACCGCGGACATTTTCACTGGCCCCTAAAATTTTCCCAGTTGCCATGGTCCAGAGCCCACTGGGTCGCAGTTGCGGGATTATCAAAACTGACGGCATTTTCCAAAGTTTTGTCTCCCTCGGGCAAAACCCTTTGAAAATAAGGTGGGTTCCCCGGACAGGTTTATGGGGGGCGAGCAAATTTTTTACCTTCAGGGGAACTGTAAATTGTATTTTCGGTTCGGCCCCGACAAGGGGGTGAAGGCAGAGAGTGGGAATTTTATTCGCTTTTCAAGGGGACCCCCAATCCTGGGCTTTTTTCCCCCCCTCCGGGATCCCCGGGCCACGTCAGTAGATCATTTTTTATGCCCTGGGTTTTGGTAATGATGACCCAGACGGGTCTCTCTGCTGAGACAAAATTCGTAAGATACAGCAGGGAGATCGTCCGGCGGAGGAATTTGCTTCTGAGTTCCGTAGATGGGCCACAGATACTCAGTGGAATGACCCAGCTCTTAGGAGCCAGTTTTGTCATGGGCTTTCTGACAAATTAAAGGACGTTTTGGCTCAGTATGATTCTCCTCCATCACTGGAGGCTGCTATGGCCCTGGCTATCCGTACTGATAGACGGCCCCGGGAGAGGTGCGAGGTAAACTCCGCCCCCTGTTGTTACTCCACCTACTACTAAAGTCCCTTATGTTGAGGTTCCCTTGTCTGTTCGGAGGAGCCTTGCAGTTGGGAGGGACATCATTTCGTAGGAGGGGATTGGCGGTACGCCGCAGGACTAGAAGGTGTTTCTTCTGCGGGAAAGAGGGACATTTTGTTGGGGGATGTCGTCCCGTCCCTTGTTGAACAAGAAGTCCCCGGGAAAACTGTTAATCCCAGGTTGTGTGGTGGACGACAACCTGGGAGTATGTATTTCGTCCGCTAGTTCTTCTCAGTTCCTTGTACCAGTGGAGGTGGTGGTTGGTACGAGAGTGGAGAGATTTTCTGTTCTTCTTGATAGTGGGTCCGGGGCTAATCTGGTTGACGCTCAGTTTGCTCAGGCTCAAGGTATGCATCTGAGTGTATTGGTCAAACCGATCCCTATATTCTCCATTGACGCCAGGCCTCTCGGCCAAGGTAGCTTTGTTCATGAGGTTCATAACATTGACCTTCGGGTAGGGGCAATACATAGGGAACTATTATCTTGTTATGTGTTGGAGGGTCTACCTACTCCTATTGTGTTGGGACTTCCTTGGTTGGTTAAACATAACCCTGTGTTTTAATTGGCAGTCCAGAGAGATAAGCCAATGTGGGGAGTTTTGCAAAGAAAACTGCATGAACACAGTCATCAGTGCGGTCGTGCCTAGTACTTTGCCTCCTTTTTTGGAGGACTTTGGGGATGTGTTCTCTGAGGAGGGGTGTCAGGAGTTGCCTCCTCATCGCGTGTATGACTGCTCTATTAATTTACTTCCTGATGCTAAGTTACCTAAAGCTAGGTTATATAACCTTTCTGGTCTGAGAGGCAGGCTATGAAAGATTATATTTCGGAAAGTCTGGCCAAAGGGCATATTAGACCTTCATCTTCCCCAGTGGCCGCGGGGTTCTTCTTTGTGAAGAAAAAAGATGGAGGCCTACGCCCTTGCTTGGATTTTTCCGCGAACTTAATCGGATTACTGTTCGAGATCCGTATCCACTCCTCTGATTCCTGATCTCTTCAATCAAATTGTTGGCGCCAAATGGTTTTTCTAAATTGGATCTCAGGGGGGCGTATAATCTGATTAGGATAAAAGAGGGGGATGAGTGGAGAAAACGGGGGTTTAACACGCCGGAGGGACATTATGAGAACCTTGTCATGCCTTTTGGTCTGACTACTGCACCAGCAGTATTCCAACATTTTGTTAATGACATTTTTCGTCATCTGGTGGGGCTGTTTGTGGTCGTATTTGGATGACATTTTAATTTACTCGCAGATCTTGTGTCTCACCAGGAGCATGTGAGACAGGTGTTGCAGATCTTGCGAGACAATAAACTATACGCCAAACTGGAAAAGTGTGTATTCGCCGTACAGGAACTTCAGTTTTTGAGTTTCTTGGTGTCAGCCTCCGGTTTCCGTATGGACCCTGAAAAGGTGAGAGCAGTGCTTGAATGGGATCAGCCAGAGGATCTTAAGGCTCTGCAGCGTTTTCTGGGTTTGCTAACTACTACCGGAAATTTATTTGTAATTTCTCATCTGTTGTCAAACCTCTCACTGACATGACAAAAAAGGACGGATTTTCTAAATGTCGGACAAAGCTTGCCAAGCTTTTTCCTCTTGAAAAAATGTTTTGTTCGGCACCCATTCTCATCCAACCAGATGCATCACAGCCGTTCGTTGTGGGGTGGGTGCATATTGTCCCAGGGTCCGCCCCCGGTAAATGGCATCCGTGCGCTTTCTTTTCTAAGAAATTGTCGTCCGCCGAAAGGAATTATGATATCGGCAATAGGGAAACTTTTGGCCATTAAGTTGGCTTTTGAAGAAATGGCGTCACTTTTTGGAGGGGGCAGTCCCCGGTCACCGTCATTACTGATCACAAGAACCTGCTGTATTTGGAATCTGCTAAGCGTCTGAATTTCAGACAAGCTCGATGGTCGTTGTTTTTTACCAGGTTTAATTTTGTTGTCACTTATCGCCCTGGATCTAAGAATGTTAAGGCGGATGCCTTGCCCTCGCATTTCCAGGGGGGGAAAACGGACGACCCGATTCCTATCCTTCAGGAGGGGGTGGTAGTGTCGGCTGTATGTTCTGAGCTTGAGGAGGAGGTAATTAGAGGTTCAGGGGGACGCCCTGCAGGACCTCCAGGGAGCTGTTTGTCCCAAATCAGTTGAGACAAAAGGTTATTGAGGCACATCATAATTCTGCTTTAGCAGGACATCCAGGAGTAAGGCTATTTTAGATCTCCTTTCTCGCCGTTTTTGGTGGCCTAACGTTAATAAAGATGTTTTAACTTTTGTCGCGTCCTGTGGGGTTTGTGCTCGCTCTAAGACCCTCATACCCGTCCGTCTGGGACCCCTTACCCTTGAAACTTCCGGAGCGCCATGGACTCATTTGTCTATGGACTTCATCACGGACCTTCCTCAGTCGTCAGGGAAGACTGTCATACTGGTGGTTGTTGACAGGTTCAGTAAGATGGACATTTAAATTCTCTTCCTGCCCTCCCTAATGCTAAACTCTGGCGCAGGTGTTCATTGGGGAGTTGGGTGGAGCTTCATGGGTTGCCTTCGATGTGGTTCAAATAGGGGGCTCAGTTTGGTCCAATTTTGGAGGGTATTTTTGTTTTACGTCGGGGGATGAATTGTCATTTTCCGCTTTTCACCGCGACCAATGGTCGCAGAGCGTCTGAACAAAGCCTGGACTTATCTTCGGGGTTTTTGTCCAGGAACCGGGAGGACTGGTCTTCTTTTCTTGCCTCTGGCGGTCGCTCTAACACAGGGGGGACCACTGGTAAATCCCCGTTTTTTGGGGCTAGGTTTTCATCCCCATTTTGTACTTTCAGGGGGGGGGGGGCCCTTTGGGGTTCCGGGAGGGCGTTTTCTCGTCGTCATTGCTTCAGTGTGGGGGTGTATTGAATAATCTGAGTGCTTGGGGAACCGTTATAAACATGGCGATAGGGGAGAGTTTCTGGTCCAATTTTGGAACGATTTGGATGGTTGTCTACCAGGTTATAAAACTTAAATTTCCCTCCTGGGGCTGGGCCCCGATCATCGGGCCGAAGGGGCAGTTCCAATAATTAATCCTGGGATTTCGTCTGGACCTCCCTCCTAGTTTAAAATTCTAATGTGTTCCACAAGTATTACTTAAAGGTATGGCACCGTCATCCACACCTCTCCTCCTCCTCGTGGTGGTGTCATGGGGCATCGCCACGAAGCGTCGCGATTGACTTCGACTTAACAGCTGAGCTGCTGTTTTCTTTGTGTTTGGTAAGGAGAGTTAATTTTTACCTAGTCTTTGCTGACAGGTCCGCCCGCCCGGCTGCTTTGGTTAGTTTAATTAGTTCCTTTATATTTGCGTCTGGGGTTTGAGGGGGAAAGCATTCATATAGTTTGCAGACTGGTCGGTTTGGGAATTTTTAAAGCTAAGAGCTCCTTATTTTTTTTACTTTACAGCTTATAGTTTATCTCTGAGATAAGGGTTCCACGGTGTGGGTGTTGTTGTTAAACTTTTTTTTACTTTATTTCTTATTTTCTTTTTGTCTTTCTGTTCATTAACCTTACCGGTCATTCCTTTGGTGGTTTCAGGGGGCCTTCTTGGATAAATAAGTTGGGGGGATTGATAGGAGACAGGGTTTACGGGGGCCTGGACCTCTGTACCCTTTAACAGTACCTCCCGGTTGAGGGAATAGTTAGGACCCCAGTTTGGGGTCGCTTAGACCCCGGTCACCCTCTAGCCGGAGGACGCGTATAACGGATCCGTTTGACTCCTGGACTTTCTGTCAGGTAAATCTTGTTATCAAAGCTAGCCTGTTATTTGTATTTGCCCTTTTGATTGTTATTGTCATCACATAAAATTCTGCTATACGCGTGACATTTTTCCCGGCCCTACAAAAATTTCCCCGCTATCCTGGAAGTAGCCCAGTGGCCCGGCAGTTGCAGGGATTGTCCTGGAGTTGGCAGACTTAAGTCCAAGGTTTTGTCCCCCCCGGAGCAACCGATCAACTAAGTTGCTTCCCCCGGGCAGGTCAGGTGGGCGGGACAATTTTTTACTTCCGGGAGGCATGTAAATTGACTTTCGGTGCGGCCCGGTCTCGGGGGGTGAAGGCGAGGGTGGGAATTGTTTCTCGTCTTCAAGGGGATCCTCCAATTTGGGCGTTTCTCTATTCCTCCAGGTTCCCCAATCTCCAGTCATGGATCGATTTTTTTACTGCCCTGGGTCTGGTTATGATGATCCGGATCGAGTCTCCCTTGCTGAAACAAGGTTACGTTTAAAATACGGCAAGGAAATGTCCAGCGGAGGAATTTTTCTGGTTCCGTAGATGGGCAACAGATACTCATGGAATGACCGCTCTTAGGAGCCAGTTTTGTCAAGGGTTGTTTTGACAAATTGGTGTGTTAGCCGTATGTTCTCCTCCTCCTGGGGCGCTTGGCCCTCGCTTTTGCATTGTAGACTCTTGGGGAAGACGCGAGGTAACCCACCTCCCGTATGACTCCACCTACTACAAAGCCTTTCTGAGGGTTTTCCCCCGGTCTGTTCTTAGGAACCCATGCGTTGGGGGGACATCATTTTTTGGGGGAACAGCGGTGCGCCGAAGATAGAAGGTTTTCTTTTGCGGGAGAGGGGACTTATGTTGGGGGGGGTTCCACCCGGACCTCTTTGAACCGGGTTCCTGGGAGTGGTATTTCGCCCAAAACCCTCTCGTTTCTGTGCCTGCGGAGGTGGTGATTGGTACAGAATGAAGGATTCTGTTTTTCGTTAGTGGGTCCGGGGCTAATTGGGGCACTCGGTTTGCCCGGGGCATGGTATGCAACTGAGTGTATTGGCCAAAACCGGTCCCTATATCTCTATTGATTCTAGCCTCTTGGTCAAGGTAGCTTGGACAAGCTTTTAAATAGCTTCGGTAGGGGCAATTCTAAGAGCAATTGTTTGTTATGTGTTGGAGGGTCGCCTGCTCCTATTGTGTTGGGGACTTCTTGGTTGGTAAACATAACCAGTTTTGTTGGAACCAGAAAGAACCAGTGGGGTGAATTTTGCAAGAATAACGATGAGCCGGTATCGGTGCGGTTGTGCCTAGGACTTTGCCTCCTTTTGGAGGACTTTTGTAGAAGTTCTCAGAGGAGGGGGTTTTTTAAAGATTCCCCCTCATCGCCTTATGACTTCTCAATAAAGTTGTTTCCTGATCCCTTATCTCGTATTTCCCAGGGGTCGGGAAACGGATGTCCGGTTTCCCTATTCCTCAGGAGGGATTGTATGCAGCTGTATGCTCTGAGCTTGAGGGGGGAGGTTTGGGGGCTCAGGGGGGACGCCCCGTGGGACTTCCGGAGACTTGTTCCAGATCGCTTAAGACTGAAGGTTACGGAAACCCCCTAAAACGGATGGCTGTAGGAGGAGGTTTCGGTTAGATTGGGGTTAACGATTGGTTGGTTGTCTACCAGGAATAAAAACTTAAATTCCCTTGGGGGGGTTGGGTCCCAGATTCTCGGGCCATACAGGATCGTTCCAAAAAAAAATCCTGTGGCATTTCGTCTGGACCCCTCCTCATTTAAAATTCATAATGGGTTTTCCAAAGTCATTACTTAAAAAGTTGTGGGCCCAGTCATACCGTCCCTACCTCCCCTTCAGTGGTAGTCAATGATAACGTGGAAGTTCTTGGGGGGGGTATGGTCCTGAGGAGAGGCTGGGTCCCGGTCTGTGATAAGCAGACGTTTGGGTTTTGGACCTTTCACACAATTTACCCGGCAGCCTGGTCATGGGGTCCGGAGGCCCCTGTAAAAGGGGGGGTACTGTCTGGGTGCTCGCCCGAGATCGTCGCGATTGCACATTCTGATTCTCCCTGAGCTGCTGTTTTTTGTGTTTGGTAATGAGAAGTTAATTTTCTGCTCTTTGCTAAACTGGCCAGCCCCCGCCCGCTTTGGTTATGTTTAATTTTCCTTTATATTCCCCAGTCTGGGTGTTTGATGCCGGTTGAAACATTAAAGTTTAGAGACTGGATCGGTTCTGGGAAAAACTTAAGCTAAGAGCTCCTGTTGTTTTTTACTCTTACAGCTTATAGTTTATCTCTGGCCCTAAGGGTTCCTCTGTGTGTGAGTGTTGTTGTAAACTTTATTTTACTTTATTCTTTCTTTCTTTTTGCTTTCTTTTTATTAACCATTACTGGCATTCCCTTTGGTGGTATTCAGGGGTCCTTTTTAGGACTAGAATACAGTTGGAGGGTTTTGATAGGAGACAGGGTTTACGCTGGTGGCCGGACCTTGTACCTTTACAGTACCTCCAGGTTGAGGGATTAGTTAGGACCCCAGTTAGGGTCAGTTAACCCCGGGTCCCCTCTAGCCAACAGCGAAAACGGATTCCGTTCTGACTACTGGACCTTTCTTCAGGAAATCTTTGTTACTTGTAGCCAGTTATATGTTGTTGCCCTTTTGATATAATTATTGCTCAATAATATATCTTTATACCGTGAAGGTGGTCAATGGTAACTTTGGATTTCAAAGTGTCAAAGATCATTGACTACGTCTGAATCGCCGGTCCCTTCATATTGGTGATTGGAAGGGGTATGGTCCAGAGGAAGGGGACGTGGGTTCCTGCGTCGACATTACGCAGACGTTTGGTGCGGACCTTCCAACAGAACTCACCCGGGCAAAACTGGCCCTGAGGGTCCGGAGGGCCCCTCGTAGAAGGGGGGGGGGGGGGGACGGTCATGGTGATGCCACAAGATCGTCGGGTTGGCACTTCGACTTCTCACGTGAGTTTGTTTTTTTTGTGTTTGGCAGTTAGGGAGTTAATTCTTTTTGGCTCAGTTCTGGGGGGTGCGTTTTCTCCCGGCTTGCAATTAATTATTTGTTGATTGGTTTCCTTTAAATTCTGGTTGTTTTTGGGATTCCGTGAATTTTCATGCAACCACAGATAGGATGATTGTATAGATTAAGTTAAAGAGCTCCTAGTTGTTTTTTGCTCACCTTGCTTAGGTTTAAAATATCCCAGATCATTTTTTCCTTCTGTGTTTGAGTGTGTATGCAAGTCTTGTTTTCTCCAGTCTGTTTATTTTCTAATCTTGTATTTGCCGGATCAGCCCAATCCCTTTGGTGGGAATGAACCTTCTTAGGATGATTACAGGGTTCGGGTGATGGAGGACAGGGTTTTAGGCTGGAGCTTGGACCTCTGAACCTTATCAGACCTCCAAGGTGAGGGATTAGTTGGACCCCAGTTTAGGGTCAGGGTTTAGAACCCCCGGTCCTCTTCTTCCTGTGACGTGTATAAGTCCAAGATTTAATCGAGTTCAAGGATATCGGTCAGGTTTTATTCTATATTTACTGCTGTGTTGCTTTCTTAAAAGTTGTATGAGGGGTTCTTTAAGAATAGTTTACGACACGTACACATTCATAAGGACCGCCCTACGTAGGAGATGTTTTACTGTTATATTGGCGGTAGGAGAGTCTGTACTGTGTTAATCTGGCAGGTAGGAGATGTTGAACTGTTTATTGCGGTAGGAGTGTCTGTATGTTAAATTGGCAGGTAGGGGAGATGGGCTGTACTGTGTTATATCTGGCAGGTTTGGGTTGTCTGTACTGTGTTTATCTGGCAGGTAGGAGAGTCTGTACTGTTATATCTGGCAGGTAGGAGATGTCTGTTCTGTTATATCTGGCAGGTAGGAGATGTCTGTACTGTGTTATATCTGGCAGGTAGGGATGTCTGACTGTTATATCTGGCAGGGAGGAGATGTCTGTACTGTTATATCTGGCAGGTAGGAGATGTCTGAAACTGTGTTATATCTGGCAGGTAGGAATGTCTTACTGTTTTATCTGGCAGGTAGGAGATGTCTGTATGTTATATCTGGCAGGTAGGAGATGTCTGTACTGTGTGATATTTTGGGGAGGTAGGAGATGTCTGTATGTGTTATATCTGACGGTGGAAAGTCTGACTGTTATATCTGGCAGGTAGGAGATGTCTGTACTGTGTAAAATCTGGCAGGTAGGAGATGTCTGTACTGTTATATCTGGCAGGTAGGAGATTCTGTACTGTGTTTTATATCTGGCAGGTTGGAGATGTCTTTTACTGTGTTATATCTGGCAGTAGGGGATGTCTGTACTGTTATTCTGGCAGGGAGGGATGTCGTACGTTTTATTTGGGAGGGAGGGTGTTGTACTGTTAATCTGGCAGGTATGAGAGTCTGTACTGTTAAATTGACAGGGGAATGTCTGTATGTTTTTTTTGGCAGGTGGGAGATGTCTTATGGTTATATCTGACGGTGGGATGTCTGTACTGTTATATTGGCGGGTGGGAGATGCTTTATGTGTTTTTATTGGGGGTAGGGATGTCTGTCGTTATATCTGGCGGGTAGGAGATGTTGTACTTTTAAATTTTTGGCAGGTAGGAGATGCTGTACTTTATTTTTGGGGGGTAGGAGATGTCTGTACGTTTAATCGGCAGGTAGGAGATGTCTTTTCTTTTAAAAAGGGCAGGTAGGGGGGGGGGGAGTCGACGTTATACGGGCAGGGGGAGTCTGTACTGTTATATCTGGCAGGTAGGGAGTCTTACGTGTTAATCTGGCAGGGGGAGTTTTCTGTACTGTTAATTGGCAGGTAGGAATTCTGTCGTTTTTTAAACTGGCAGTGGGAGTGCTGTACGTTTTATTTTGGGCAGGGGGAATGTCTGTATTTTAAATTGGCAGGTAGGGTGTTGTACTGTTTTTTGGGCGGGAGGGGTTTTCGCTGAAATTTGGCGGGTATGGTTTCGTACTTTTAATCGACAGGGGGAAATGTCTGTACTGTGTTAATCTGGAGGTAGGGAGTGTCGTACGTTAATTGGCAGGTAGGAGTGTCGTACTGTTAAAATTGGCAGGTAGGAGATGTCTGTACTGTTATACTGGGGGGGAGAGTCTGTACTGTGTATATCTGGCAGGTTGGGGATTTTGTACTGTGTTATATCTGGCAGGTTGGATGTCTGTACTGTTATAATCGGCAGGTAGGATGTCTGTACTGTTTATCGGCGGGGTAGGAGTGTTTTGTACTGTGTTATATTTCGGCAGGTAGGAGATGTTTGTACTGTTTTATATCACGGTAGGGAAAATGTCTGTACTGTGTTATATCTGGAAGGAAAAATTCGGTACTGTTTATAATGGGCGGTAGGAGATGTTTGTACTGTGTTTATATGTGGCAGGTAGGGATGTCTGTACTGTTATAACTGGAGGTAGGGGGATATTGTTCTGTGTTATATCTGGCAGGTAGGAGATGTCTGTACTGGGGTTTTTCTGGCAGGTAGGAAGTCTGTACTGATACTGGAGGTGGAGAAGTCTGAAATGTTATATCTGGCAGGTAGAGATTTCTGTACTGTGTTATATTTGACGGGAGGAGATGTCTGTACTGTGTTATATCTGGCAGGTAGGAGAATGTCTGTATGTTATATTGGCAGGTAGGAGATGTCTGTACTGTTATATCTGGCAGGTAGGAGATGTCTGTACTGTTATATCTGGCAGGTAGGAGATGTCTGTTACGTTATATCTGCAGGTAGGAGATTTCTGTATTGGTGTTATATCTGGCAGGTAGGAAATGTCTGTACTGTTATATCTGGCAGGTAGGAGATGTCTGTACTGTTATATCTGGCAGGTAGGAGAGTCTGTACTGTGTTATATCTGGCAGGTAGGAGATGTCTGTACTGTGTTATATCTGGCAGGTAGGAGATGTTGTACTGTGTTATATCTGGCAGGTAGGAGATGTCTGTACTGTTTATATCTGGCAGGTAGGAGATGTCTGTACTGTGTTATATCTGGCAGGTAGGAGATGTCTGTACTGTGTTATATCTGGCAGGTAGGAGATGTCTGTACTGTGTTATATCTGGCAGGTAGGAGATGTCTGTACTGTTATATCTGGCAGGTAGGAGATCTCTGTACTGTTATATCTGGCAGGTAGGAGATGTCTGTACTGTTATATCTGGCAGGTAGGAGATGTCTGTACTGTGTTATATCTGGAAGGTAGGAGATGTCTGTACTGTGTTATATCTGGCAGGTAGGAGGTCTGTACTGTTATATCTGGCAGGTAGGAGATGTCTGTACTGTTATATCTGGCAGGTAGGAGATGTCTGTACTGTTATATATGGCAGGTAGGAGATGTCTGTACTGTGTTATATCTGGCAGGTAGGAGATGTCTGTACTGTTATATCTGGCAGGTAGGAGATGTCTGTACTGTGTTATATTGGCAGGTAGGAGAGTCTGTACTGTGTTATATCTGGCAGGTAGGAGATGTCTGTACTGTTATATCTGGGGTAGGAGATGTCTGTACTGTGTTATATCTGGCAGGTATGAGATGTCTGTACTTTGTTATATCTGGCAGGTAGGAGATGTCTGTACTGTGTTATATCTGGCAGGTAGGAGATGTCTGTACTGTTATATCTGGCAGGTAGGAGATGTCTGTACTGTGTTATATCTGGCAGGTAGGAGTGTCTGTACTGTTATATCTGGCAGGTAGGAGATGTCTTACTGTGTTATATCTGGCAGGTAGGAGATGTCTGTACTGTTATATCTGGCAGGTAGGAGATGTCTGTACTGTGTTATATTGGCAGGTAGGAGATGTCTGTACTGTTATATTGGCAGGTAGGAGATGTCTGTACTGTGTTATATCTGGCAGGTAGGAGATGTCTGTTACTGTGTTATATCTGGCAGGTAGGAGATGTCTGTACTGTTATATCTGGCAGGTAGGAGATGTCTGTACTGTTATATTTGGCAGGTAGGAGATGTCTGTACTGTTATATCTGGCAGGTAGGAGATGTCTGTACTGTGTTATATCTGGCAGGTGGAGATGTCTGTACTGTTATATTGGCAGGTAGGAGATGTCTGTACTGTGTTATATCTGGCAGATAGGAGATGTCTGTACTGTTATATCTGGCACGTTAGGAGATGTCTGTACTGTATATCTGGCAGGTAGGAGATGTCTGTACTGTTATATCTGGCAGGTAGGAGATGTCTGTACTGTTATATTTGGCAGGTAGGAGATGTCTGTACTGTTATATTTGGCAGGTAGGAGATGTCTGTACTGTGTTATATCTGGCAGGTAGGAGATGTCTGTACTGTTATTATCTGGCAGGTAGGAGATGTCTGTACTGTTATATCTGGCAGGTAGGAGATGTCTGTACTGTTATATCTGGCAGGTAGGAGATGTCTGTATGTTATATTTGGCAGGTAGGAGATGTCTGTACTGTTTATTATCTGGCAGGTAGGAATGTCTGTACTGTTATATCTGGCAGGTAGGAGATATCTGTACTGTTATATATGGTAGGTAGGAGATGTCTGTACTGTTTATATCTGGCAGGTAGGAGATGTCTGTACTGTTTATATCTGGCAGGTAGGAGATGTCTGTACTGTGTTATATCTGGCAGGTAGGAGATGTCTGTACTGTGTTATATCTGGCAGGTAGGAGATGTCTGTACTGTGTTATATATGGCAGGTAGGAGATGTCTGTACTGTGTTATATCTGGCAGGTAGGAGATGTCTGTCTGGTTATATCTGGGCAGGTAGGAGATGTCTGTACTGTGTTATATATGGCAGGTAGGAGATCTCTGTACTGTGTTATATCTGGCAGGTAGGAGATCTCTGTACTGTTATATCTGGCAGGTAGGAGATGTCTGTACTGTGTTATATATGGCAGGTGGAGATCTCTGTACTGTTATATCTGGCAGGTAGGAGATGTCTGTACTGTTATATCTGGCAGGTAGGAGATGTCTGTACTGTTATATTGGCAGGTAGGAGATGTCTGTACTGTGTTATATCTGGCAGGTAGGAGATGTCTGTAATGTTATATTTGGCAGGTAGGAGATGTCTGTACTGTGTTAATCTGGCAGAGTAGGAGATGTCTGTACTGTTATATCTGGCAGGTAGGAGATTCTGTACTGTTATATATGGTAGGTAGGAGATGTCTGTACATGTGTTATAATCTGGCAGGTAGGAGATGTCTGTACTGTTATATCTGGCAGGTAGGAGATGTCTGTACTGTTATATCTGGCAGGTAGGAGATGTCTGTACTGTGTTATATCTGGCAGGTAGGAGATGTCTGTACTGTGTTATATCTGGCAGGTAGGAGATGTCTGTACTGTGTTATATATGGCAGGTAGGAGATGTCTGTACTGTGTTATTCTGGCAGGTAGGAGATGTCTGTACTGTGTTATATCTGGCAGGTAGGAGATGTCTGTACTGTGTTATATATGGCAGGTAGGAGATCTCTGTACTGTGTTATATCTGGCAGGTAGGAGATCTCTGTACTGTTTATCTGGCAGTAGGAGATGTCTGTACTGTGTTTATATCTGGCAGGTAGGAGATGTCTGTACTGTGTTATATCTGGCAGGTAGGAGATGTCTGTACTGTGTTATATATTGGCAGGTAGGAGATCTCTGTACTGTTATATCTGGCAGGTAGGGATGTCTGTACTGTTTATATCTGGCAGGTAGGAGATGTCTGTACTGTTATATCTGGCAGGTAGGAGATGTCTGTACTGTGTTATATCTGGCAGGTATGAGATGTCTGTACTGTTTTATCTGACAGGTAGGAGATGTCTGTACTGTGTTATATCTGGCAGGTAGGAGATGTCTGTACTGTTATATCTGGCAGGTAGGAGATGTCTGTACTGTGTTATATCTGGCAGGTAGGAGATGTCTGTACTGTGTTATATCTGGCAGGTAGGAGATGTCTGTACTGTGTTATATGGCAGGTAGGAGATGTCTGTACTGTGTTATATCTGGCAGGTAGGAGATGTCTGTACTGTTATATCTGGCAGGTAGGAGAGTCTGTACTGTGTTATATCTGGCAAGTAGGTGATGTCTGTACTGTTATATCTGGCAGGTAGGAGATGTCTGTACTGTGTTATATCTGGCAGGTAGGAGATGTCAAATTCAAATTCAAATTCAAATTCAAGAAGCTTTATTGGCAGGACTAAATACACATTAGTTTTGCCAAAGCAAGTGTACAAAAGGGGGATAGGGATAAGGGATGTTGAGTAGGGGCAGATCAGGGTGGGGGCTATGGAAGTCCATGGCATAGGAAGGGGTGATGGGGGCGCAGGTCCAGGGTGGGGGCTATAAAAGTCCATGGCATAGGGAGGGGTGATGGGGGCAGATCCGGGGTGGGGGCTATAGAAGTCCATGGCATATCATAGTTCTCTTTCTCGCAGTCTATGACATTCGCTCACATACCGCGCTGCTATCTCCGCTGCTCTCTCTTCTTCCCCCAGCAAGATATGTGTTTTCTCTTCCTCCTTCATGGTGATGAAATCCGGGAAGAGATGTGAGTCTCCTGAAGTGAGTGTCCCTCACTGCTGAGTATTTGGAGCAGTGTAGCAGGAAGTGGGTTTCGTCTCTATGGCCTCCTGGTCACAGTGTTGGCATAGTCTTTCCTCCCTGGGCTTGTAGTTCTGCCTGTGTCGGCCGGATTCGATGGCCAGACTGTGGGCGCTGAGTCTTACCGGCTCAGGATTGGCGGTCTCTGGGGTCCGGGAGTTTCTCCAGGTATGGGGCCAGACTGTAGTCTCTCTGTAGACTCCGGTACATGGTCAGTTTCTGGGAGCTGATGTATGTCGTTCTTCCAGTCACTGACATACCTCTCCTGGCCTCGTCTACAATCTTCCTGATTTCGGCTTTTGTCAGGTTGTTGTGATTGGTGTTCTGGTCAGGTTGGGTTTGGGTGTGAGCTGTTCCGAGGGTCTAGTTTTTCTGTTTCACCTACGTGTGTCAGGGCTTTATGGTGATGGGAGCTTGGATTGCTCCTACGTAGGTGAGCCCCGGGAAAGACAGTGCCCCCTTTAGAACCGTTAGGTGTAGAGGGAATCTGCCCAGCTCGGCCCGGCAGGCACTGTTGGAGGTACTCCGATGGACTTGGAAAAGGTGCTTGCAGAATTCCAGATGGAATATTTCTTTTGGGCTGGAATCCCATCTTGACCAGTCTGGGTAGGTGTGAGGACCCCAGACTTCACTGCCATACAGGAGGTTTGGGGCGATGACCGAGTCGAAGTTTTTTAAAACCAGACCCTCACTGGTGGCTTCAGATGGTTAAAGTTTCCTTCGGATGCCATAGAAGGTTTTACATGCCTTGTCTTTCAGGGTCTCTATGGCTTGTTTGAAGCTTCCTGACCGGTGAATCTCTGGCCCAGGTAGGTATATTTGTCTGTTCCTGTAAGGGCGCAGTTTTTTGAGGACAAATGAAGGGTGCTGGTCTAATTTTCTCTTTCCCCTCTGGAACACCATGATGTTGGGTTTTCTTTGGTTGACCGGTAGTGCCCGGGTTTGGAGCTGAATTTCTATAAGATTTTCAGGTTGTCTTGGAGGCCTTTCTCAGTTGGTGACAGAAGCAGCAGGTCATCTGCATACAGCAGGAATTTCACCTGGGTGTCGTGGAGGGTGGGACCTGGTGCTGTGGAAGATTCCAGAGCGGTAGCCAGCTCGTTGATGTAAATGTTGAAGAGCGTTGGACTTAGGCTGCAGCCTTGTCTGACTCCACGGCTCTGCTGGAAATAAAGCCGTTCTTTTAACCGTTCCCCACTCACACTGCAGAGGTTCTCGTGTAGAGCTTTTGATAACATCGTGGGTTTTCCTCTATTCCTCTCCAGCATTCAGGAATAACCCGGGTGCCACACCGAATCAAAGGCCTTTTTAAAGTCCACGAAACGGCGTATATCTTCCCGTTCTTGTATTGTGGACGTGTCTCTGAATGAGGCTGGCAGGGTATAGTTTTGGTCATGGTGCGGTGGTTTGGCATAACCCGCTTGGCTCTTGCTGAGGACGTTATGTTCGGTGGGGAAAAATGAGGATCCCTTGTTCGGGATGCTGTTGAACAGTTTCCCCAGGTTGCTGCTCACTATGCCTCTGTAGTTGGTGGGTCTACCTGTCCCCATTTTGTGGATGGGTGTTGAGGGCCTTGGTTCCGGTAAGGGGAAGTACCGGCACTTAGCACAATATTGAAGAGTTTAACATTGCAGCCTTATTTCGGTTTGGGCTGTACTTCAGCATTTCGGTAGGATTCTCCAGGCACCGGCTTTTTACACTTATGGAAGAGATTCTCTCTCTACTTCCTGTAATGTAATAGGTGATCCACCGGGTTTTGGAAATTTTTTACTTTTTCCTCCATTGTTTTTTAGTTTTGCCATATGTTTCCTGTTCTGGTTTAGTTCTTCCTTTGGGATGTCTTATAGAGGTCTCTGAAGTATGGAGCCAGATGTTGCCTTTTTTTGGATAGGGAGTTGTTTTTCTTGTCTTTTGTGCCCATGTGGTTCCATAGTTCCCAAAAGGGAAATTGCCCTTGAAGAGCATCTTGGATGTGTTAAGCTTGGTAGAGATGTAACTCTGCTTCTTCCTCCTGAGGTTTGGTTTTGTACTGTCTTTGTATGGTTTCATAGGCTTCCCAGACCAGGGTGGTTGGGTCTCTATGTTTCTTGTTTGGCTGTTCTCAGGGTCTTCCGTACGGCTTTACATTCTCTGTCAAACCAACCGTTGGTCGTTTTTCTTTTGGTCTTTTTGTAGTAAAACTTTTTTAAGGTCGGACAGTCTGGCCATTGCAAGAATATTTTGTTGAGGTTTTTTTGTAGCTTGACCACTCCCTTTGGGTTAGGCTGGTACTCGTGGTTTTTAGAGTGGTGGGCATCCGCTGTATTTCGGGTCTGCTGAGAGCTCTTTGTACTTTAGTGCCGACGTTTTGGACCATTTATATGATGGAGGCCGGTTGAAGAGGCCACTATGCGTGGTTTTGATGTGGGTGGTTTCTCTGTAGATTTCAAGTACAGAAGAATTGGCTGTGGGCTGACAGGTGGTTTGTGGGTTGACTATGAAGGCGCTGATATTTGCCGGCTCATGTCTGTAAAGGCATAATCTACTACACTCCTCCCTACATGGAGTTTAGTGTATACCTCCCTAAAGAGTCTCCTTTGGTACGTCCATTAAGAATATGAAGTCCCAAAACTTCTACAAATGTTCAGGAGCTTTTTAACCACTTTTGTTGACTGTACTGTCATAGCTGTTTCTCTCTGTGTGTACTGAGTCTTGCCGTCATTCTCTGCTCCAAAATGAGATGTTCCCATCCGTGGTCAGGGGAAATCTTTTCCCCCCCTTTTTGCTTGAGGCTCCAAAGATGAGAACTTTTCCCAGGGCCTGATAGTGGCGGCTTCTCTTGTAAGATCTCGAAGCCCCCGGATTTTAAGAGGGGGCTCTGGGGGTGGTATATAGGTGGCGAAGGGGGGACATCAGACTGGGGGGGATGGGGGGCTGATCCTGACCAATGGGGCTGCTTCCTTTTCACCTTTTTTTGTATTGGTGGAGCCCCGTTTTTTATACCCGATCAAAATCCCCGGCTCCGCCCTTTTTTATGTTTTTTTTTCAGGGCAGGGACAGAGTTTTCCCCGACCCGGGGGGCCCCGGTTTATTTTCGGGTCTTCCATTTTTCCCCCGGGGTCTGGATTTATTTTTTTCGCTTTGTAAAAGCCCGGCTTTGTTTTACACCCCAAAAGGGCGGGGTTTTGGACCCTGAATTCCGCTGCTGATGTAATAATCATTTTTATTTATCTTTTGTATATCTTGAAAATAGGGGGGTGTGACAAACGGGTTTCTGACGTTTTGTGGTGTGCCCCGGTTCCATCCGTCACTTTTTCCCCGCATATGCGCTGAGCAGGGGTTTTTCCTCACCGTATCTCTGCTCTCGTGTACTGTGTGGGGTCGGGGACCCCCCCATGGGGGTCTCCCCCCTCGAGGCTGTTTTGGTGAAGAGCTTGTTTTCCCCTTCTGGAGTGGGGTTTGGGGGGTTTTTGTCTTTTTTTTTTAGGGGCTTTTCGGGGTGATGTTGGCACGTTTTAATCCGGGGGGGCCCGTTTAGAAAATGCTTCAGCCTTTGGCCAGGGGCTGCCCCTTTTTTTTTTTAGGGGCTTTTATCAATGGGAGGTGGGTTTTTGGAAATGTTGTGCCGGGTCCGTTTGGGCAGTCTTACCCTTTTGTCGTTTTCCTTGATGCTTTGGGGGTTTGCCTGGATTTCCCCTTTTTTGGGAGGGGATGCAGAAAATTTTTCGTCTGGGAATTTTGTTTTTCCTTTTTGTAGTTGGGCCTTTCGCTTGCTTGTGCTGGGCTGGGAATTTTTTTTGTACCCTTTTGTATAAAATAGGGGGGGGGGTTTTGGGAAAACTGGATTATTGAGACCTCGTCACCCGTTCAATAGTTCACGGGTTTTTTGACCCCTTTTTTTCCGGGAAAAGCCGTTGGCATTTAGGTACTTCCCCTTTGAAGTCTGTACTGTGTTAATCTGCAGAGGATGTTGTACTGTTATTCTGCGGAGGGATTTTGTGTTATTTGCAGGGGGGGGAGTCGTCTTTATATCTGGAGGGGGAATTTGTACGTTTAATCTGGAGGAGGAGATTCGTCTTTTTTATCTGGGGGTAGGA
>JARQOD010012661.1:0-18751 GCA_033576555.1 Oophaga sylvatica | reverse complement strand
GCCTAAATAGATGCATAATGAAGGAAAATGGTCCCAATACAGATTTAAAGTAGCTGAAAGTATCTAGTGAGTGGAGAATGTTCCAGTTCATCTACCCTTCCCCCCAAAATAAATATAATTAAAGGAATTTCCCTGGTAATGAAATGTGTGCACTGTGGAAACTTATGTAATGGGGGCAATATATATTGCTATGCCTATTCGGGTACACACTGCCCACGCTGTATAGCAGATATATATATGTGATGTCAGTAATCTATATCAAAAGGGCAACATATATAAAAACATGCGCATAGATATTATGATAACATAGATTTCCCTGACAGAATGTCCAGTGGGTCAAACGGAATCCGTTATACGCTGTCTCGGCTAGAGGGTGGACCGGGGTCTAAGCTGACCCTAAACTGGGGTCCTAACTAATCCCTCAACCTGGAGGTCTGTTAAAGGTCCGAGGTCCAGGCCACCAGCGTAAACCCTGTCTCCTATCAATCCTGCCACTGTATTCTAGCCCTAAGAAGGACCCTGAATACCACCAAAGGGAATGAACAGGTAACGGTTTAATGAACAGAAAAGAATACAAGAAAGACAAAAAATAAAGTAATAAAGTCTTACATACAACACTCACACACAGTAGAACACCTAAGGTCTCAGAAAATAACTATAAGCTATAAGAGTAAAATCAACTAAGGAGCTTAGCTTAAGTATTTCAAAAACCGCTTCAGTCTGCTAGACTACATAAATGCTTTCACCGGCGTCTAAACCAGGCGGGCAGAATATAAAGGAAACTAATTAGAACATAATCAAAAGCAGCCGGGCGAGGCGGGGGACTAGTCTTAGCAAAGAGCTAGGTAAAATTAACTCTTCATTACCAAACAAAAGAAACAGCAGCTCAGCTTGAGAAGTCAGAAGTGCAATCGCGACGATCTTCGTGGCGATGCACCCATGACAGTACCCCCCTTCTACGAGGGGCCCCTCCGGACCCATGACCAGGTTGCCCGGGTTAAGTTGTGTGAAAGGTCCGAACCAATCGATCTGCGTTAGCATCAGACGCAGGGACCCACGTTTCCCCTTTTCCCCAGGGCCATACCCCCTCCAAAGAACTAAGTACTGAGGGGATCGGCCCAAATGAGACTGAGTCAATGATTTTGACCCCTGAAATTCCCGTTTTTCATTGACTACCACTGAAGGAGGAGGTAGAGGTGGGCGGTATGACTGGTGCCACATACTTTTTAAGTAATGACTTGTGAAACACATTATGATTTTTAAACGTAGGAGGGAGGTCCAGACAAAATGCCACAGGATTAATTAGGGAAAACTGTTTCCTGTACGGCCCGATGAATCTGGGACCCAACTCCAGGAGGGAACTTTAAGTTTTATATTCTGGTGACAACCAAAAACGATCGTTCCCCTTCAGATCTCGACCAGAAACTCCCCCCCTATCAGCCTCCGTTTTGAAACGGTTCTCGTAACCTTCAGTCTTAACCGATCTGGAACTATCAGTCCCCCTGGAAGTCCCACAGGGCGCCCCCCTGAGCCCCAATACTCCCCCTCAAGCTCAGAGATACAGCTGACACTACAACTCCCTCCTGGGGAATAGGAACGGATCATCCACCCTTTCCCGGTCCCTGGGAAAGTACGAGATAAGGCATCAGGAAGCAACTTTATTGAGCAGTCATATGCGCGATGAGGAGGAAACTCTTTACACCCCTCCTCTGAGAAATCTCCCCAAAGTCCTCCGAAAAGGAGGCAAGCCCTAGGCACAACCGCACCGATGCCCGTGCTCATGCAGTTATTCTGCAAAATTCACCCCCCCTGGCTTATCTTTCTGGATTGCCAATCAACCCACGGGGTTATGTTTAGCAACCAAGGAAGTCCCAACACAATAGGAGTAGGTAGACCCCCCAACACTAACAAGGACAATTGCTCTTTATGTATTCCCCCTACTCGAAGATCTATGTTATGAACAGCTTGTACCAAGCAACCCTTGACCGAGAGGTCTAGAATTAATAGAGACTATAGGGACCGGTTTGGCCAAAACACTCAGTTGCATACCATGCCCTGGGCAAACCGAGCGTCCACCAGATTAGCCCGGGCCCACTATCAAGAAAAACAGAAATCCTCTCAGTTCTAGTACCAATCACCACTCCGCAGGCACGAGAAACTGAGAGGGATTTGGGGACGAAATAACACTCCCAGGTTTAACTCCTTGGCTCAAAGAGGTCCGGGATGGACACCCCCCCAAAAAAAATGCCCCTCTCTCCCGAAAAAGAAACACCTTCTAGTCTTGCGGCGCCCCCGCCGATTCCCTCCTACAAAATGGTGTCCCTCCCAACTGCATGGGTTCCTCAGAACAGACCAGGGGAACCTCAGTAAAAGGGAATTTAGTAGTAGGTGGAGTCATCAGGGGGGCGGAGTACCTCGCGTTTTCCCCCGAAGCTTTCTATCAATGGAATAGCGGGGGCCCAAATAGCACCCTCCAGTGATGGAGGAGAATCATACTGAGCCAACACATCTTTTAATTTGTCAGAAAACCCCTTGACAAAACTGGCTCCTAAGAGCTGGGTCATTCCATGAGTATCTGTTGCCCATTCTAGGGAAAACTCAGAAGAATATTCCTCCGCTGGACGATTTCCTTGCCGTATTTTACGTACCTTTTTTCAGCAAGGGAGACTCGATCCGGATCATCATATAACCAGACCCAGGGCAGTAAAAAATCGATCCATGACTGAAGATCTGGGGAGCCTGGAGCAATAGAGAACGCCCAAGTTTGAGGGTCCCTTGTAAGAGCGATATAACAATTCCCCCCCTCTGCTCTTCACTCCCAGATGACCGAGGCCGCACCCAAAGTACAATTTACAGGGCCCCCCGGAAAGTAAAAAAATTTGTCCCGCCCACCAGTGAACCTATCCGGGAGAGCAACCTTAGGTTCAGATCTGGTTTTCCCGGGGGGGACAAAACCTTGGCTTAATGTCTGCAAATTCCATGGACAACCCCTGCAACTGCGGGCCCGCTGGGCTACTGGATCCATGACAGCTGGGGAGAATCTTTAGGGTTGGCCGGTGAAAAAGTCACGCTGTATAGCAGATATATATATGTGATGTCAGTAATCTATATCCAAAGGGCAACATACTATATAACATGCGCATATGATATATGATAACATAGATTTACCTGACAGAATGTCCCGTGGGTCAAAAACGGAAATCCGTTTTATACGCTGTCTCCGGCTAGAGGGTGACCCGGGGTCTAAGCTGACCCTAAACTGGGGTCCTAACTAATCCCTTTAACCTGGAGGTACTGTTAAAGGTACAGAGGTCCAGGCCACCAGCGTAAACCCTGTCTCTATCAATCCCTGCCAACTGTATTCTAGTCCTAAGAAGGACCTGAATACCACCAAAGGAATGAACAGGTAACGGTTAATGAACAGAAAGACATACAAGAAAGACAAGAAATAAAGTAAATAAAGTTTTTACATACAAAACTCACACACAGTGGAACACCTATGGTCTCAGAGATAAACTATAAGCTATAAGAGTAAAAACAACTAAAGGGGCTCTTAGCTTAAGTATTCTCAGAACCGCTTCAGTCTGCTGATACATGAATGCTTTCACCGGCGTCTAACACCCAGACTGGCAGGAATATAAAAGGGAAACTAATTAGAACATAAATCAAAAGCAGCCGGGCGAGGCTGGACCTAGTCTTAGCAAAGAGCTAGGTAAAATTAACTCTCTCATTACCAAACACAAAGAAACAGCAGCTCAGCTGTAAGAAATCAGAAAGTGCAATCGCGACGATCTTCGTGGCGATGCACCCATGACAATCACATGGCCATGTATGTCGGCTTTATGGAAGCTAGTGCTATGGGGCAAGGTAAATTCTTTTGCCTGTCAAGTAAAAGTACATTAAATTGGTTATGTATAAACTTGGAAAGCAAATGGCATGACTGCGAGCAGCCCCCTACTAGTTTCATGCTGTTTGAGGTGGGCTACAACGGGAAATTTCCCCCCTCAGTTGCGGGGGCCGATACTTGTGATTGTAAGAAAAAAGTGAGCGTACGAGGATGTGTCAAAAATTCTTTATGTGTGTTTGACACTTGGGGGTTTTTTTTAAGGGGTAATGGGGCTTTTGTGCTTACTCAGGAATTTTCTGGGAATGTAACTGGGCACTGTGGAAACTTTTTTGGGGCAGCGTCACTTCCCTTTTTTTTGGGGGTAATTTTTTGTGAATGTAATTTGGGGGTCCCGTGAAAAACAATGTTAGGAGGTGAAAGTAGGTTCTGTGCTTATAGGGGTCTTTTTAAAGTTGACATTTTGGGAAAGGTAATGTCTGGAGGTCATGCGTCTTTAGTCATTTAAGGTAATTATTTACAAAATAAAATGAGCGGTGTTAGAGGGGAAGTCGCTTTGTTTTTATCAGAAAATTACCGGCAATATGAGGGGATACAAACTCAAAAAAAATTTTATGGGGCAATATGGGTTTTCCCCGTGTTTGGGGGACATTATCTGGTTAAAAATTTTGTGGGCACGGGGGAAACTATGGGTTTTGGGGGGGGAGAGGGTTGGGGGTGGGCGCTGTGGAAGCTAAGTTTGGGTGGCATTGTGTTCCAAAGTTTATGGTAGTAGTTTAATGTGTGTGGATGATAATGTTTTGGACAATATGGCTTCTATGCTTTATGCTTAAATAGGGGGCAATGTGGAGGGTAGCATGTTTGGGGGGGGGCCCCGCTCTTTTGGGGACACCCCCTAAAGTAAATGATTTTTACAATAAAGGTTATTTGATGACTTGTACCCGTGATTCTTTCCCGTGTTGTGAACCCCAAAAGAAATGATGTTTCTAATTTTAAAATCCCAGATCTGGGTTATATCAGAAAAAATGACGAAATTCCCAAAAAAGGGAAAAAAAAATAAATAAATGTAATATTTTTTCAGAATAAAAAAGCAGAGATTGTTTTTTACATGAATTTGGGGCGTCCGTTCCATTCAGGGGGAAATGTGGAGCCTTGTTTTCCCCTTTAAAAGGGAAAAAAAATGGGAACATAAATTTTTAATACATACACAAAGAGTAATTAAATGAACCTGGGACCCAAAATTTATTTCTAAAGCATATCATCTTTCACACTAAAACCCAAAGCTTTATTATAAAGTATCCCACACTTTCCTCTATCCTGATAAACCCTAAAAAATTTCTTTATACTTTCCGAGGCGTTCCCTTAATGAATAAAAAAACGATACATAGGGGATTGTGGTCCTCACCAGGGAGGGGCACGGGGGAGAGGGATCAGGGATATTGGGTTTTTTTTTTTATTTTTAATGGGGTGTTTTTATTATATAAAATTGCGTGGGGAAGGGTGATTTACTATGGAGTTGCCTATGGGGGGGGGGATTTTACTATAGAGTCTGCCTATGGGGGGGTGCATTATTATAAAGGGCTGCCATGGGGGCTGCTTATAATAAGGGCTGCCTTGGGCAGTGATTTACTAGAGTTCCTAGGGGGGGGCCCTTTTTCAATATGATATCTTTTAGGGGGGCATTTTTACTAATTTGAGTTACTTTTGGGGGGGGTATTAAAATTTATAGGGCCTAGGGGGTTGCATTTTAAATATAGAGTCGCTTTCGGGGGCGCATTAATAAAACATAGCTACCCTTTGGGGGGTCTTTATAAATATAGGTCTGCCCATGGGAGTGTTTTTATACTATATAGAGTCTACCAATTGGGGTCTTATACTAAATAGAGTCTGCCCGGGGGGTTTATTATACTATAAGGGGGCTATGGGGGGAGTATTTACCCTATAATCTACCCATTGGGGTGCATAGCTTTAAGTTATGGGGGGGATATACTAATAGAGTCTGCCTATGGGGGGGCTTTACCATAAGGTCTGACTAGGGGGTCATTTTACATAGAGTTTCTATGGGAGTGCATTATAAATATGAGTTTTCCTAGGGGGGTGGTGCATTAAAGCTAAATTTTGGTTACTGTTGGGAGTGCATTTTTCTTTAAAAGAGGGCCTATGGGGGTGATTAATATATAAGTTGCCCAGGGGGGATATTATATAATATAGAGCTGACATGGAGGGGGGGCATTTTATATAGATCTTTTATGGGGGGGGCATATACAATGAGTCTGCCAAAAGGGGGTATTATATATAGGTTGATGTGGGTGCTTTTTTTTTAAACAGTTGCCTAGGGGTTGCTTTAACTAATGAAGGCCCCATTGGGGGGGCTTAAAAATATTTTGAAATTCTGGTGATTATATTAGGTGTAATCTAGGGGGTCATATACGTGTGGAGATTACATTACAGGCTATTTTAAGTGTTTAAAAAATAAACAGTTTGAGGGGTACAAAGGGGGCATTACTGTGAGGGGGTTTTTACAGTGAGGGGGGATTATAAGTGTATAAAAGAGGACCACAGTGTATTGGGGGTACAGGGGGCACGCAGGACATTAAAAAAATGTAAAGAGGGACTTATTTTTTTAGGGGGAACTCAGTTTATGGGAATGTATAGGGGCACACAGGGCATTATTTTTCTAGGGGGCAAAAATGGGCACAGTTTTTAGGGCACTTTCACCGGGAAATTTCTATTTCTATAGGGTTTCTTTTTGAAAATTTTGGGGACGGAACCCACAGAGGTGCAGTAATGGGGCACATAAAAAGCACGGCTCAAAAATTGGGCTTAGAGGGGTGAGGAGTTGTGCAGGTTGGGGATAGATGGGACAGTACCGAAAATATGAGACGTGAAAGTGTCTTGTTGTAATTTGCGCAGAGTTCGGGCGGAAAATTGTCATGTTGGTCGGGGCAGAGGAAAAGACGGGAAAAGTAAGATTCCATCAAAAAAACTCAGCGGTAAGTCATTATCTGTAACTGTGCTGTGATCTTTTTATGTTCTTGGAAGGTATAAAATTGCCCCTAGGTGGTAATATCCTGTTGGTCTTTTTTTAAAGAGATTTTTTAGAAAACAGTTTTTTCATTGCTGAGGTTCTCTCGATATTAGGGGTCTCACCTATTGTAAGGTTACCTGGTTGGGGGCCCCTCGGGAAAATTCACCCCACCAACCAAAACCCCAGCAATCCCTCTGAAGGTGGAGAAAGAAGCATAATTGGTGCTACACTCACCTTCCAAAAACCCATCCCCCCATTTTATGACATTTCATTGGGCGTACAAGAAATTTTGTAAGTAACTGCAATGTTAAACCCCCTACAACAGTACTGTCCCGGGGGGGGGATGAATGTTTGGGGGGTGTGAGTGCACCCCCAGCTTCCCATCCTTCCGAAATCCAAAGAGACTTTTCTCTGATGGAGATTTGAAGTAAGCTGCACTGCATCACTGCACAGGGGCACTGACACAGAATTCCTAACATAGCTTTTTCCACTGGGACCCAATATCCCCCCCAATAAATATTTAATAGGGAAATGAAAAGGGGAAATATGTATTATTCCTGAAAGAATAGGACTCTTTTATTTTTGGTTTTATGTATGTTTTTGAAATTTACATGTTGTTTATATTTTTGGGTTTCTTTGAGAATTACTCTCCTGCTTTGCGTTTTTATTCACTAGATGGGGGCCCATATAGCTTTGGAGGGCATAATGGGGGGGTTTTTGCAGTTTTGAAATCTCCCCCCCATTCTCACCCCCCTATCCATCTCTCTTTCCCCATGTGTGATTCTCCCCCCCTGTGCTCTCGTCTTTGCCCTGTCTACCCCTGTCACCCCTTGTTGGTTCTCTCCTTCCTGTGCTGTGTTTACAAAACATCCCACCTCGGGGCGGGGGGGGAAGCAAAGACAATACTGAAATTACGCGGAGTTGGGAAAAGGTACATTTTTTTGGAGGTAAAATTGTTTAAAAACGTCAGTAAAATATTTTACCTCCAAAATGTTTCCTTGTACCCCCGCTGTAATGTCAGCTTTTTGGATATCCCCTCCTACACGGTCGACACAGAAAATTTTTTTAAAATTTGACTTTTGTTCCGGGGAAACCCCCTTTAATGTGAGGGGCTTCCTTTCCCTGTAGCACGTGGGCCATCTGCTGCCAGGACAGTCAAATTTTCATTGCGCCGTGGGTTTTGCGCGGGCGCAGTAATTTAACCGTTGCCAACTTTGTGCAGAAGATTGCGGCATCACATTAAAAAATCGCATGCGCTCCTTTGTCAATGATGGCGGGAGTCAGAATCTTTGTGATCCGGCGAAGGTGTTCGTGTGGTGTTTTGGGGTTTACCGAGCAAAAAGGGTGCGTGAGTGTGTGAGCGGGTAGAGAGGTGGGTGGTGGTGTGAGTGTAAGTGTTTGAGGTGGAGTGGGATGTATAAGGTGAGAGTGTGAGTGTATGAGTGTCAGTGTGGGAGAGTGCTGAGTGTATAAGTGTGAGTGTGGGGAATGGGGATGTATATGTGAAGGGTTACTGGGGGAAGGTAATGTGGGGTGGTGTTGTGATGATGGTGTGGAGTGTGGTTTTTTGGTTCAGAGTAAGGTGTGATGTGTAGTAAAAGTTGGTGGAAGTCTGATGTGTGAGGGGAAATGTGGTGTGACGGTTTAAGGGGAATGTGTGGGGTTGTTATTTGAAAGTGTGAGATGGAATGGAGGTTTTAGGTACTGGGGTGTGAGTGTTATGTGAGAGTGATGTGTGAGTGGAGTATGTTAGGTGAGTGGAATTTATTAAATGGGTGGGAGGTGATGTGATGTAAAGGGGTAATTGATGTAATGGTGGTTTCATAAATGAGGTGAGTGTGATGAGTGTTGAATAGTGTGAGAGTAGGGGGTTGTGTTAGTGTTGATTAAAAAGGTGAGTGGGGGAATCTGAGTGTTGAGTGTAATGTGACTGAGTGTGAAAGTGTGAAGTGTGTGAGTGTATGAGTGGAGAGTTGGGTTATGTAATGTGGGTGACTGATTTGGGGAAAGTGGAATTTTGTGTGTGAGGTGAGGGGAGTGTTTTAATGTGAGGTGAGAGTTTAATTTGAGTGTGAAGGGGGTTTTTGGGGAGGGGGTAGTGAGAGTGATTTGTTGAGTGTGTTAGGGTGGTGTGGATTGAAAATTTAGGTGAATGGGTTTTTATTTAATTGGGGTTTGAATTAGGTGTGAGTGTAGGGAGTGGGAGGGAAGGAGGGTTGGGGTATGTTATGTAGGGGTGTGAATGTATGGGGAGTAAATAGGGATTTGGGGAGCGGATGTGAAGTGAGGGCTGAGTTAATAGGTTTTTGAATTGGTGTTGATTTGATTTGACGGGATTGGACTGAGTGTGTGGTGTAAGTGGACGAGTGTGAAAGGGGAAATGTTGTAGGTAGATGGTGTGCGAGTCTGAGTGGTAGGGGTTGTGTTTTAGTTTGTTGTGGTCCCCCCGGTTTTGCTGGGGGTACCGTGAGTGGGTTGGTTTGCACTTTTCCATATTGAGACACCCATCCTTGGGGTGTCCAATATGCTGTCAGTGAACTTCCTCGCTTGGGAAATTTCTGATACGGGAATTGGACAAACGGGAAATGAAAACTTTTAAAGGCAATTATTAAATAATTTTTTTTGTATATATCTGTTAGGGGAACTTAGCCCTTGATTTTTTGGGTGAAAAAAGGGGAAAGTGTGGGGCATTTTATATAAAGCTTTTTAGGAGTAAAGTAGATTTTTAGGAAAGGGGAAATTTTTGGGTCAGACCCACTTTTAGTGAGGGGTTGGTTGACATTTACTTAATGCTGTGTGCAGGGGGATACCCAAGACAAAGGGGTGCCCTTTACCCGGGTTTTTAGATCAGGGTTAGGGAGTGAACTGGCATTACCCCAGGGAAAGGGAAAAGGGTAGATACAAATTTTTTAAATTTTTTTCCTTTGGATCAAAAATGTTTTTCCTTGTGCGAGGAGGAATTATAGCCACAATGCTCCCCTGGGAAAAACAAAATTTTGAAGAACAATTTGCAATTTCTTCTAAAACTGAACCTTTCCTTCACCCAATTTTTAAAGTAATCAAACCCGAAACCCGGGGTCTGGATGTAGAAACCATTTCCCCATAATATTTTCCCTGGACAGATGTGACACACATAATGAAAACGGTGTTTAAACAGCTGACGTGCAAACCCCGAACAGATAGGGCCCAAAGTCATCTGAAATTTCAAAAATTGCATGAAATTTTTTAGCATTGGGTTTTAAAAACCCGGGTTGCAAATAAAGAGAGCTGCTTTATTGGGGAAGTTCATTTTTCATTTGTGTAATGCTCTTAAAGGAAAAAATTCAGGGCCCCGACTGTCCCATTTTTACATAGCGTATTTGCGCAGACTTTTTTAATTGGACAAGGTGTTTTTTTTGCTATACTGAGCGCAGGTTTAAGATTATTATAATTTGTTTTAGAGATGGGGAACCCGAACAATAAAGCCCGGCCCAAAACGAAATTATTTGGGCGGGCCCCTTAACATGGACTTCACAGAAAATTTTTTACGTATGGGTTTGTAGTAGGGGTTCAGTGAGTCCATTAAGTGAAAAAAAAGTTAACGGCAGCGCTGAGCTCAGAGATTTTCCCCGGGAGACCTTTGTAAATCAACCACTAGTGTTGAGCGATACGATAATGTAAATATCGGTTTTCGGCCCATATTAGCTTATCGGCCTTTCGATAATTCTTTTGATATTTTTGTTTTTTATCGAAAACGGGAAAACGGTTTGTCCCCAAAATGCTGTGGTGTCCCTCGGGCGGGTCTGTCAGGGGTCAGCGGGGATTACCGGCAGAGATCTCCGGGGGTCCTGCCTGGGGGCTTCAGGCCGCCATCTTCTTTTCCCCCCCGGTACATGCAGTTTTGGGATAACTGCAGGATGCTGGGTAATCCCGGCCTTTTTTAACGTCAGTCCAGCTCCCCCCGGGGGAAGAGGGGAATCAGCTGTGCCGTGTCGGGGTGAAGGTCTCTGTCATTTTATTCAGAGCTGGTGTCGTGGGACCTCGTTACTAGGGGCGCGTCGGTCAGGTGGGATTCCTTTTTTTTTTTTTTTATTTTTTACAGGAGACGATGGGGTGCAGGAGAGATGTAAAAAAAGTAAAGAAAATTTTTTTTTTTTTTTTTTTTATTAAATTAAAAAACTTTTTTTATGAACATTCACCCGTCCGGGTACATAAAAAATTTAACTATTTTACAGTGACCCGTCGGTTATTTTTAATTCTTTGGCGGGGGGGTTCCAGGTACCCCCTGGGACTTTCTGGTTCCAAACATCGAGGGCCCAAGGACCACCAGCCGATGACGCGTGTGCCTGTAAGTCAAGTGTGACCCCCCTTTTGGGTCTTGTCCCTTTTCATCTCCCCCTTTGGGGTTTGGAAAACCCATGTCCCAACTGAAAGAACCCCAGGGGGCCTAAAAGGGGGCGGGTACGGGGCCAGCTATACTTATCATGCCCCCTAGTGGGGCTGCGAGGAGACCACTGGGGAGGCGGGGATTTTTTAGGGCGTGGGGGGGCACTTTTGCAGAGGTGGATTGGAGGCTAAAGGGCTCCGGGGGTCTCACGGGTTTTCCCGCACTCGGGAGTGGGGGCCCGACCTGGTAACTTTTGGGGCATACCACCCATTGAAACCCCAGTCGGATGTAAGTCACAAGTTCTGGAAAAGGGTCCCTCCCCGGTTCCTTTTGGGGGTGACCCCTCCACGTCCCGGGGTTCACAAAAATTTAAATAAAGTCCAGGCCCTGGATGAAGCCCAACCCCTTTCAATTAAAAAGCTCCATACTGCCCCTTACCCCGCGGCTCCCTCCCGTACTTTTATCTTTTCTCACCCGGTCCTTATCTGCCGGTCCCTTTTCCCCGCTGAGTTGGCAAATTTTTGGGATTCCGCGTCCCTTTGTCGCTTTGCTTCCTTTCCCAAGTTTCCACCTTTCCTCCTGACGCCGGTTGAAATTCTCCCCCACCCGCTCCCTGTTCCACCATCAAACGCAGCTTACAGTGTCCCGGGTTTGCGGCAGCTTCCCCGGCGCCCCCCTCCGGCGGCGCTCACCTCGGGGAACAGCCCGGGTCTGGGAAAAGATGACAGTGGGGGTCCCGGACAGGGAGGGAGGCTCGGTGCGCGGGCCCCCTCCTGAGGACGGGTGTCGTTCTTCTGCCCGAGGGGGCAGACAGCGGGGATTGGGGTGCGCCGGGGCGGTTTTTTGACGAAGGGGTCCACTGCGCAAAGTCAAAAAGGGTCCTTTTCAAGGGCTGGGGAAAAGCCCCCACGGACTCCCCTACTGAAGGGTGCCTCACCTTTGTACAGCACTTCAGGGAAGAGGGATTGGCGCCCCTCCAATTTTTTGTTTTGGGCACGCCCGCTGGCTTCCATCCCGGGACCTCCCCCCCGGGGGGGGCCCGGCCTTTAGGGGGGAAACCTCCCCTTCTTTCAGCTAGGAGGATTTCCCGGGGGGTGCCCAACGGGGGTTCCTGGGGTGGGTCCTTCCGTGGGGGGAACTCTGATGCTCCCTCCCTTCACATTTTGCTGTGTCCATAGTTTCTCTCCCAAATCAATGGTTCATTTGCATTGGAGAGGGCCCCCCTTTTGTAGGAGGCGGGACCCTTTGTGTTAGTTTCCGAACTGAGGAGGGTGAGGGGGCGGGAAGGGAAGACTGGGGGCCATCTTTCATTTCGTACCTTTTTGGCCTCGTTTTCGCGTACTGAGGAGTGTGTCCCCCTGAAGAGCACGCCCTTCTTCTTCACCCGTGCCCCGTGTGACGCAGAAGGCGGGAAAAAGGGAAAAAATTCCTGTTTATTTTTGCAATTCTCAAGCACAAACCGTTTTAATTCGGCACAAGGGGCTGCTTTTAGGAGCTACAGAAAACCTGTTCGGAACGCCCAAGTTTAGTCGCCAGAGCCAGAGGGTTTTTGGGGGACCTTTGGACCCAGCCCCTGTTTTTTGGGGGATTAGGCAAACCCCAAGAACAGGTCTATTTTACTATGTGAAATGTTAAACTATAAATTATTATATATATTGTCACAATGACTTTTAAATTTAAATATAAGTATTTTAGTGGTTTATTTAGTTTACAAAAAATAAAGGTTTTTTTTTTGTTTGGGTATTTTGTTCCCCTAGCTTAATTGGATTCCGGGACGAAAAACGGATATCGCGAATTTAGTTATCGGGGATACAATTTCGATACGTTTTTTTAGATACGACACTATCCTCAAAAACTACTCACCACCCCACCCTGAATTTTTGGGACCCGTTGTGGTAACCCCACCGGGTCACCCTTTCCCTTTGGGACCCCTGGGAATGCAGCCTCAGAGATGCCATGTAGTGTGGCAAACATAGATGTTGTGGTCCCCCCAAATTTAAGAATAGGTACTGGTACCAAACTTTTTTTTTTTTAACTGTTACCCAAACCCGCCAGACCAGAACATTTCCCGGGGTCTTCCATCTCTAATCTGAACTTTTTTCATAACAAACCCCCGTTCCCAAATATTATGCAAATTAGTTTTAAGTGCAATAGCGTTATTTTTTTTTTTTTTTAAAAGAAACCATTTATGGTATTGGGGGCTCAGGGTTTTGGATCACTGAAATCAATCTAATACCTGTGTAATTTTTTTGCCCTTGGGTCCAAAAAAAGGAAAAAAAGGTGTTCACATATAAGCAGGCCAAGTTTTCAAGAAAATGGGGAAAAAAAAAAGGATCTTTTTGATGAAAAACATCAAATAGTGCAATCCTTGGGAGGGGGAAAAATTGATATTTTTCCGAAAACTTAAGGTATCTCTTACGTGAGGGTGGGTTTCCCCGGGCCCGGAAAAACAGCGCTTTGGACGGAGCGGGAAATTCCCCCTCCGTCTAAGCCCCCCCCCCTTTATGACGCGGATCTTTCCGAGGTGTTTAGGAACCCCGGGAACACCCCGGAAAGAGCGCAGGGGGTACTAGCCTGTGTTAATTTGTTTTCGGGGACGCACCGTCGCCGCAATACGCGAGGAATGTGGGTCAAAAAGACGCGGCATGCCCGTTTGCGGTGCCCCTGGTATTTTTACGATAGGGGAGACGGATTTCTTAAAATCCCCTCATTTTGCTGTAAACATCGGGACGCTGGTGTTGGCGCTGGCCACGCACAGCCCCAAACACGCCGTTCCTGACCGTGGAAATCACCCTTGGGCCCGGGATCACATGAATTTGATCGAGTTTCGACGACTTACCGCCAAAACACCCGGCACGGCCGCTCGCCCCTCACCGATTTGCGGCAGCATGATTTTAGGCCGCACCCCGGGGTCCGAGAGCGGGCGGCCATGGGGTTTTGATGCGGAAGCGGGTAACCCATCAAACCGCCAGTGGAGCCGGCCTTAAGAGATTTTGTGGCTGATTTTAGCACGGCGTTTCCTGCGATAAAGACGAATGAGGGGGTTTTCCCGGGAAAGTTCTGGATAAGAGGAGCTCAAAAAAGCCTTTACAAACCAGCAAAACAGTTTTTGAAGTGCTGATCCCGGGAGTCCCTCAAACCTCAAGTTGGATCTTAAAAGTTCGGGGTGAAAACCCTACGATTTGGCCCCCGTAAATGTGCTCCAAACAGAAACTTTGCGTGGCCCAGCAAAATAAAAAATTTTTTTCAAAGTGTTTTTTATGAGGGTTTTGGGAAAACCCCGGGAGGGTCAGAGGGAGGGGAGTATGGAGGGGTTGGGGATGGCCACTTTCCCCAACAAGGCTGCGCGTCGCAAGGAGGGGGGAAGTAGTTTTGGGCCGCAATCAGAGGAAACATGGTGGGGGCCCTTTTAAAGGTTCCCGAAGGTGTGAAAATATCTCTGCAAAGTATATGAGTTTCTGAGGACAACTTTCTTCCGGGTATAAAAGCAAAAAACATGCCTTCAGCAAAACATTTCATGCATACAATGCACCATTCTGCTCAAAAATCCCTCTGATCATTGGTTATGAGAAAAAAGGGAATAAATAGGGTGTGGCCCCTCTTCCCCTGACCTAACCCTATAGAAAAACCTTTTTGGGTATATCAAGCAAAGATCTATGAGGGGGGGAGATTCAATCAAAAACCCGCAGTCTGGGGGCTTCATGAAAAAGAAATACAGAAAAAATTTCTCCCAAAAACTCTCAAGTTCAAGGAGCAAGAATTGAAGGGAATCAAAAAAGGGGTTCCCTATGTTACATGTGGGGTAGCCCGCTATGCAGGCAAAAATAAAATAGGAAGTGCACAGGAAGGTAACAGCAAAGTTTGAATTACTTCACTCCTTTTTTGAACACCCATCAGGGATGGAGGTGGTGCATGTCAGAGTCAGTTTTTCCCGTTGAGAAGAGCTCATTCATCAGTTTCCTGTTTCGGACATGCATTCAGCCAGGGATTGGACTTGGAGAAGAGAGGAAGGAGGACGGGATCTCGCAGAGCAATTTTACCACCTGACAAGAATGGGGGGTAGTAGGGAAAAGGGGATCACCAAAGGTCAAGCTACCCAAAATCATCCCCTAAAAAGAACGAAGAAGGAGGTACTGAAGCTGCTCGGGGCTCAGAAGAAAGCTGACTTTACCATCGAATTCCCATTGTTTGGGCTAAGAGCGGGGCCCGGCAAAAGGGCACAGGGGAAAGATAGGAA
Source organism: Oophaga sylvatica (assembly GCA_033576555.1). NCBI lineage: Eukaryota > Metazoa > Chordata > Amphibia > Anura > Dendrobatidae > Oophaga > Oophaga sylvatica. Next base: position 3,276 of record JARQOD010012661.1, on the reverse strand, counting down.
GTGTTTAGGTATTGGATTGCCTGCACAAATTTGGACCCCGGGGTCCGAGGTGTTGCAATTTTAAAGTTTAAAACAAGTTTTGGGGGATCTGGATACGGGTCGCAGAGAGCACCTACTGTCAATAGTAAAGTCGGTGGAAGGGATTTGAGTCAAGTGAAACAAAAAAGGACTTGTTTATCATTTGGGAAAGGCTCCCCCCACAACTTGGGCCGGGGCCTTGTCACGCGGCTTAGTATGGACGTGTCATAAACTATTCTAAAAAGAACAACACTTATACAAATAAAGATTACAACTCACATGAAAATATAGAATAGATTTACCTGACACGTTTCCTTAAAAACCGGATTAACTTGGGTTTTGATACACTTCACGGAAAAAGAGGCCCCGGGGTTTAACTGCCCCAAAACGGGGGTCCTAAAAACCCCTCACCTTGGAGGTATGATAATGTTCGAGGCCCAAGTCCCGCCAAACCCTGTCCCCTATCGCCCCTGAACCTTAAATCAGCCCTAAAAAGGGATTCTGATTCACCAAAGGGTATGGGCTGATCTCTGCTAAATAAAAAGTTGAAATATAAGACGGGGAGAAAACACAGACTTGCAACCACCAAACACAGAAGGAACATAAATGATCTGGGATATTAAACTTAAGCAAGGGGAGCTTAAAAAAAAACTAAGGAGCTCTTTAATTAAGTCTTTCAGATCAAACCTTTTTGGGGGCTGCAGAAGAATTTCACTGGAACTCCCCAAAAACAACCGAATTTAAGGAAACCCTAACAAATAATTTAATTTCGCCGGGAGAAACTGCCCCAGTCCCCGAATAGCAAGACAAATTAATCCCCAAACTGCCAAACACAAAGGAAAAAAGCAAATCACTTGAAAAAGTAGAATGTGCAACCGCGCGATCTTCGGCATGACACATGACGTACCCCCCCTTTTCGAGGGCCTCCGGGCCTCAGGGCCAGGGTTTCCCGGGTTGAGTTCTGGGAAGGTCCGCACCAACGATCTGCGTTATTTCGACGCAGGAACCAGTCTCTCCTCTGGACCATACCCCCCCCAATGCCCCAAGTACTGAAGGGCCGGATTCAGACGTGAGTCAATTCTTTGACACTTGAAACCCAAATTTCCCTTGCCCCCCACTGGGGGGAGGTGGGGTGATGGTATGAGGTGCCAGTCCTCTTAATAATGATTTTGGGGAAACATTATAAATTTTTAAAGTGGGAGGAGGCCCCAGACAAATGCCACAAAAATTAGGGAATGACCTGTACGGCCGTGAATTGGGCCCCATTTTTCCCAGGGGGGGCACTTAAGTTTTATTTTCCCCTGGTAACAACCATAAGATGTTCCATTAAGTTTGGGACCAAAACCTCCCCTATAGCCATAGTTTATAACGGTTCCCTAGCACTCAGATTTTTAAATCCCTCTCCACACTGAAGCATGACCAGAAACGTCCTCCTCGGAACCCGGGGGGCCCCCCCCCATTAAAAGTAAAAATGGGGATAAAAAACCATATCCCCAAAAAACGGGGATTTCCCGTGGATCGTCCGCCTTTTTTTAAGACGAACTCTGCCAGAGGAAAGAAAAAAGACCATCCCCCTGGTTTTTGGCAAAACCCCAAAAGATAAGTCTCTAGGTTTTTGATCAGACCTCGTTGCCCATTGGTCTGCGGATAAAAAACCCGGGGAAAAATGACAATGCCCCCCGAGTAAAAAAATGCCCCCCCAAAAAACTTGACACAAAGGACCCCCTATTGAACCACACAAAGGGAAAACCCATGAAGTCTAAAATTTCCCCCCAAGAACACCTGCCCCAGAGTTTTAGTTAGGGAGGCAGGAAGAGAATGAAATGTGCCATCTTACTGAACCGCCCAACAACCACCTGTGTCCCCTGGTACAAAATCCCGGAGGTGAGTGGAAGGTAAGGGTTTAAAGGGGTCTACTAATCAATCATAGCCACACCCACAGGAGTTTTTCAGAGTCAGCATGATCTTGCCTGGCCCTGTGAGAAAAAGGAGGAGTCTATCGGGTGGCCAGAACTGAGTGATGATTTTGGGCATTCAGGGGAAGTGGGGGCCAAAAAGGGGACCAGATTCCCTCAGCCGGTCAGAGCTGTCCCCCATGATAGAGGATAGACAGCTTTGGGTGTGACAAGCCCGAAGCACTGGAAGGAAATCAAATGCTTTGGGATTAAGACCCTGACGTTGTCCCGGTCACTGGAACGAAGCATCACTATAGCGACGCATAGGGGTAGAAGACCAGAGGTTTACTGGCCCTTGGGTAATAGAAAACAGCCCGAATGTCAGTACGTAACAGGATCGGGGGAATGGGAATTTGAGCGGGCCCAAGCATTAAGAACCTTTTTCATCCCCGGAAGGCTCCACACAAAACTAAAGGGCATACAGTTGGAGAAGCGGGAGTTTATAGGGGGAACTACCCTTTTTGCTGGTTTGGACTCATCATCATTTTGAAATAAAAGGGGGCCCCTGCCTTCTCAACCATTGCCCAAAAAAAATCTCCATCAACCCCCCCCCTCCCGGGACCTGCCCTTACCATTTACAAGTAAAAAAATAGGAAAGACGCTGACGGTGTGAGATGAGTTATTTAATTGCTGCCTGCACAACCCCCCCATAACTATCGACCCCGGGGAAAAAGGCCCACCTTAGGGGCCCCCCCCTAGCTGCCCCCTCCCCTCGAGTCTACAGCAGCGCTGGTAAAAATTTTCCGGACTACAGGGGGGGTCACAAGATATTTTCCCTGTAAATGTTCCCCAACTGCAGACTGCCCGGGGCCCCGGGCCCAGCCAGCTACGTGACATCCCTAGACTTCCATGGGGTGGCTTGAGTACCCCCTTGCCCTGGTTAACCCCAATTGTGGTGGGGGTCGACACAAAACTTTGGGTCACGAAAAGGGTAGAAACTTGCACATTGCGGTGTGTGCCTGGGGTGTTTGTGAAAAAGATGTTGCTATTTTTTGGCCAAATACCCCCATATTTGCCCCCAAATTTGCCCCTAAGGGGCTGAGAAAAAGGGGGGGGTACCGAAAGAGCGCGCAAAGTCTTGGGCACGCCCCGGCTTGACTAGCGGCAGGTCCTGAACGGAAGTGAACGCTTGAATCAGAGCGCTGCGACGAATTTCCGTTCCCCCTGGTGCTTTAAATAGCGCATCTGAAACCGTAGGGCTCCGTTTAACCAAGGGGCCTAAGATGTCCAAAAAAAACCCGGTGAAGTGCGGCCCGGCCGGAAGGGGCCCCAATCCCGCACCGCCCCGGGATTGTAGCGCCCG
>JARQOD010012660.1:0-18754 GCA_033576555.1 Oophaga sylvatica | reverse complement strand
ACTCCCTTTTAAAGTGAAACCCCCAATTTAAGGAAAGGGGGGCCCCCCTTCCTTGGGGGCAGTTCAGGTCCCAGGCCCCCGCCCCCTGTTTTTTACAATCCCCCTGAAAAAAAAAGGGAGGGGACTGAGACCTGGGAGAAATGGGGGACGGAGACCTGGGGAAAAGGGGGGCCCCGGGGCCCTGAAAAACACGGAGGGGGGCAGCCCGGGAAAGAAAGGGAGGGGAGCGGGACCTGGGGGAAAAGGGGGGGGAGAGAGACCTGGGAAAAGGGAAAGGGGGGGGAACCTGGGGAAAAAAAGGGGGGGGAGGGGAGCCCTTGAGGAGAGGGGAAAAGAAAAACCCCGGGGGAAACAAAAGCAAAATTTGGGGGGAAACGGGGGGGGGGGGGAAAAACCCTGGGGAAAAAACGGGGGGGGGGGAAAACCCCTGAAAAAAAAACGGGGACGGAGACCTAGGAGAATCGGGGGGGGAGCGGAGAAGGGGAGACGCGGAAAAACCGGGGGACATGGAACAAAACCTGAAAAGCAGACTGAGACCTGAGGAGAAACAGAGAAACAATGGGACAGAGATGAGCGAAATCAATGCCCCTCCCCCCGGTATGGGGGTTTTTGGGTTCAGGGGGCGAAACTTCTCAGGGGGCCCCAACCAGTAACTAAATTACAACATGGGCACACCTTAATTGGTGTGGGAAAAACCTAAACAGATCACTGCACTGAAACTAAAAAAAAACTCCATACAAAGACAAAAATCGAATTACTGCCAAATTGTAAAGGGGGTAGTTTACCACCCTGCACCCTAAAACAAACAGAAGTTAAAGATGGGACTTCAGCTGACAAAAAAACTCTGATTCCCATTTCCTCCGCCCCAAAATTACCCAAAAACCCCCCCTTCCCCTGTTTGATGTCCCAGTGCTGAGCACACTGCCAATGTGCCCCAAAAAGCCCCTATTGTTGCCCTCTTTTTTCCCCTATTGAAGGGGAAACGCCCAAACCCCGTCCCGTTAAAAATAAGAAAATGGGGGGCCCCCTCAACCCGGGGGCCCGGGGGGCCCCCCCCCCCGCCCCCCTGGAAAAACCCCGCTACTGGTCCCCTCCTTTTTTTCAAGCTAAGCGCTTCCCCAAAATGCTTTGAAAACCCGGGGGTCCCCGGAGAGCCCCCCCAAAAACAATTTCCCGGCCCCGGGGAGGGGCAGTTTGGGGTTTTGTGATACAACACCCAGGGCCCCAAAAAAATTTTTTTCACGCCCCCCACCGCGACACATGCACGGGAGCCGGACACATGATTTTAGGGGCGCTCCAGGAAAGGGGTTTCCCCCTGAATTTTTTGGGGAAAACGCTAAAGTTCCGGGAAAAGGGGGGACCGAAGATTTTCCGGTCACCCCTATGGGGAGACGGGAAAAGGGGGGTTGTAGAGTGAAAGCTTTTTAAGGAAATGGGGTCCCCTTTCCCCTTTTTTCTTTTTTTCCCCCCCCCGTAGGTGAAAGCTTTTTTTGGGTCATTGGGTTTTTTTTCTCTCCGTAAATGTAAGCTGTTTAAATGGGGTCCCTCAGTAGATGTAAGTTTAGGGTCAGGGGGGGCCCTCTCTCCCGTAAGTGAAAGCTTTTGGTAAGGGGGGTCCTCCCCCGTAATGTAACTTTTTGTAATTTGGGGCCCCCTTTTTTCCCCTTAGGGTAACTCTTATGGCAGTGGGGTCCTCTCTCTCCTGTAGAGTGTAAGCTCTTATGGTCAGTGGGGTCCTATCTCTCCTGTAGAGTGTAAGCTCTTATGATCAGTGGGTCCTCTCTCTCCTGTAGAGTGTAAGCTCTTATGGTCAGTGGGGTCCTCTCTCTCCTGTAGAGTGTAAGCTCTTATGGTCAGTGGGGTCCTATCTCTCCTGTAGAGTGTAAGCTCTTATGATCAGTGAGGTCCCCTCTCTCTTCTGTAGAGTGTAAGCTCTTATGGTCAGTGGGGTCCTCTCTCTCCTGTAGAGTGTAAGCTCTTATGATCAGTGGGGTCCTCTCTCTCCTGTAAATTGTAAGCTCTTATGGTCAGTGGGGTCCTCTTTCTCCTGTAGTGTGTAAGCTCTTATGGTCAGTGGGGTCCTCTCTCTCCTGTAGAGTGTAAGCTCTTATGGTCAGTGGGGTCCTCTCTCCTGTAGAGTGTAAGCTCTTATGGTCAGCGGGGTCCTCTCTCTCCTGTAGAGTGTAAGCTCTTATGGTCAGTGGGGTCCTCTCTCTCCTGTAGAGTGTAAGCTCTTATGGTCAGTGGGGTCATCTTTCTCCTGTAGAGTATAAGCTCTTATGGTCAGTGGGGTCCACTCTCTCCTGTAAAGTGTAAGCTCTTATGGTCAGTGGGGTCCTCTCTCTCCTGTAGAGTGTAAGCTCTTATGGTCAGTGAGGTCCTCTCTCTCCTGTAGAGTGTAAGCTCTATGGTCAGTGAGGTCCTCTCTCTCCTGTAGAGTGTAAGCTCTTATGGTCAGTGAGGTCCTCTCTCTCCTGTAGAGTGTAAGCTCTTATGGTCAGTGGGGTCCTCTCTCTCCTGTAGAGTGTAAGCTCTTATGATCAGTGGGGTCCTCTCTCTCCTGTAGAGTGTAAGCTCTTATGGTAAGTGGGGTCCTCTGTCTCCTGTAGAGTGTAAGCTCTTATGGTCAGTGGGGTTCTCTGTCCTGTAGAGTGTAAGCTCTTATGGTCAGTGGGGTCCTCTCTCTCCTGTAGAGTGTAAGCTCTTATGGTCAGTGGGGTCCTCTCTCTCCTGTAGAGTGTAAGCTCTTATGGTCAGTGGGGTCCTCTCTCTCCTGTAGAGTGTAAGCTCTTATGATCAGTGGGGTCCTCTCTCTCTCCTGTAGAGTGTAAGCTCTTATGGTCATGGGGTCCTCTCTCTCCTGTAGAGTGTAAGCTCTTATGGTCAGTGGGTCATCTCTCTCTGTAAAGTGTAAGCTCTTATGGTCAATGGGGTCCTCTCTCTCCTGTAGAGTTTAAGCTCAAACAAGGCAACTTGCTTGTCACCATTCTTCCACTTTTCTGTGATGCTGGACTGAAAGAGCTTTGTTAAAAATAAAAAAAAATAAAAGGAGGTGATATGCCTCTCTGAGAGAGACTGAGATTCAGCCAAGACTTTCACACATCCAGGACACTCTACAGGACTGCAGCCAATACATCATGGCTCCATCATGAGGGACATGGATCTGTCATTCTACAGGAAATAACCTAGGGGACCTCGGCCCCTGTTGGAAGAATACAGGTCTGCTCCATTGACCATCGCTCAACCATGGATACGTTTGGAGAAAGCCAGAATTGGAGCCAGGAGACCGGCGGGTCCCATGGAGATGTTCGGAGAAGCCAGGTTGTGACCCTCGTGTCACCTGGCCTTGTACCTCCATGGACTGTCATCTTCCTAAGCTTGTCATTACCTGCTCTCTGTGTGAGTGTCACAGGTGGGTAGTCGGCCCTGGAAGCCCTGAAGTAACATCTGCCATTATCCCGGCGAGTCAGCGGAGGGGTGACGCTCTGTAATGTGCTCCATCTTGGGTCCTGTGCCGGGACTGTTCTATGTGTTATCTGCCTATTTTTTAGTTCAATAAAGCATTGCCACACTGTTTTACCCTCACCCTGCGCTGGCTGAGTAACGTTATGCCCACATTAAAGGCAGAGCAGGCGTGCGGTGGGCCGATTTCTGGTCCATGCGGTTTTGGCTAGCGGACCGGATGTCCTCTGACTCCCCGTGTCTCCACAGCCAGGAAAAGTGAAGACTCCATGAGAAGGAACGTCAGCTGTAAGTCACCATCTGTAACTGGGATCTCTATCTGTTCTGCAGCAGTGGTATCTACCACTATATGGCGGGAATATCAGTGATGGTCTTTGTACAGAGATTATTTTCAGTAACAGACCTGTCATCTGCTGAGGTTCTGCTACATCCACTATTAGGGGGCACCACCATAGTTGTAATCAGGGTTATCTGGGTAAGGGGCCACGCAGCAGAACCCCTCTATGCCTCTGATCTATGTATTACATGACATAAGTGAACTCTTAGTGCACTCTAGTGAGTCCATACAGTCATCTATGTCATATCTGAAGGTTATGGGGTGCAGTATCCTGATCTGAGATGTTCTGTTGAATTAGATCCAGCAGGAATGAATTCAAGCTTTGTCTCCACTGTTTGATGTGAGACGCCTGAAGAGGCTTATGTTAGGCCTCTTTCACACATCCGTTGTGCGCCTAACGGCGCCCTCCGGCATTTTTTTGTCCAACCGCATCTGGCGAAATGTAATGCCGGATGCGATTTTTTTGCATTGACTATCATTAGCGCCGGATGGCGCCTGATGTCAGTGCGTTGTATGCGTTTTTTGTCCGGATCCGGCGGAAATGTACATTCCGGCGGCCGGACACAACGCAGCATGTAAGGTTTTTTTTTTGCCGGAGCTGCCTGATGTGCCTGAAGCAGCGGATCAGGCGGCCGCAAACAATAGAAGTCAATGGGACCGGATCAGACTTTTGTGCAATCCGGCAAAAGTCTGATCCGGAATGTGGAAATCGAGGACTACTACTACTACTACTACTACATTTTCCAGTGTCTCCGGCATCAGAAACCCTCTTTTTATGGAGTTCAGGTCGGATCCAGCAAAAAACCGGATCCGTTGCATCAGTTTTTTTGTTTCAAGCGCCGGATCCGTACCTTCAGGCATAGGACGGATCATGCCTGATACAAAAAGACGGATGTGTGAAAGAGGCCTTAGATGACAGCATTATATTCTGGGCTGGAGCTATTACTACCCACCTTTAACACCGACGGACTAGGAAACAGCACAGGCTAGCCAAAGATCTGCTGGTATTCCACTCTACGGGATATACCAACTGGCAGCATGTGAGACTTGTGAGAGCTGCACAAGAATGTTGTGTTTGTTATTGCTTGTCAATACCTATGTAATGAGCGCCAACTAGTGGTAACAGTATAACTCTGCATGTAGTGAACTCTTTTATTATAAAAATACAAAACTTACAATTAATAAATAACAAAAATCCAAACCCCAGCAAAACAACTGTTGCGACCACGCACCACAATTGTGGATACCAGGGCTATGGGGTTCTCGGAGCTGAGCCCATGGGCATCTATGGGAGTTGTCACTGGTAGCGGTGGCTCGGTCCGTGGCCCTGGCGGTCGTGCAATGGGGGATATTTACAGGGGATTATTAGGTAGGTAGTTCGTGACGCCACCTGTGGTTTCTGGTAATTGTACCAGCGCTGCTATGAGGACTTTCACAGGGGATGTTATGGGGCAGCTTGGTAATAAGTCTCCCACAGGTGAGACGGGTCCCTGGAAGTCTATGGTGGAGATGATGCAGGGTGTAGTAATAATTCAGTCACACACAAGGTAGCTCCTTTTCATACCTTTTACTGATGAAGGTTCAAGCAGATCCCGGGGAGCTGATCGGGGTGGAGAGTGCACATTCCGGTAACAGCTGAGCAGGTTAGAGGCCTCCTTTACTCCATATACATGTGAATCCAACTTGCCTGAAGCGAAGTTAATTCTGAATCCCCAGCTCTCTCTGTAGCTGTACTGCCCGGCCAATATTGTGGTGGAGCCTTCTATGTGGTGAGAACAGAGTCCTTCTATGCTTGGCCTAGCTAAAAGTCCTTGTTCCTCCTGACTCCGATTACGTATTGACACATAAGGCTGCACTCTGCGACCTGTAGTCCAGATGCCTCCGGTTTTCTTGTTACTATGCCTGGAACAGTAGCAACACTTCGGACCCCGGTGTCCGGCAATTTAGTGCAGGCAATCCAATACCTAAAGCACTTCTCTATCTTCTCCACTGTGCCCTTCGCCCTGCTTTCGCTCTTAGCATAAGCACTTGGAGCTTCGATGGTAATGTCAGCTTTCTCCTAGAGCTCGCTGAGTAGCTCTCAGTATCCTCCTAGCTTCGACTTCTGCTGAGGTACTGACTAAGGGTAGCTCTGACTAGGCTAGGATGATCCACTTCACCCGTACTAGCCTCCACTTGCTTGTCAGGTGAGCTACGCTAACTCTGCGAGGATCCAGTCTTTTCTCCTCTCCTTCCAAGTCCAGACTCCACTGGCACTGATCTGCACTGTCCGAAGACAGGAAACTGACTGAACTACACTGTCCTGAGACAGGAAGCTTGACTGAGCCCTGCTACGTGTCACCACCTCCTATACCCCTGGTGGGTGTGTCTAGAAGTGTGAGTGAAGTGCATAGATATCAAGCTTTTGCTGTTACCTTCCAGTGCACTCTCCTGGACTTTTATGTGTGCCTGCGTAGCTGGGCTACACATCCCCCCTTGTAAAACACAGCACTCCCGGGCTGTAAAAGACAAAAAGAACATTTTGTTTTGCATTAACAACATTATAACTCTTCCCATCCGGGAGGTACGAATTCTTGAACGTTTCAATATGTACAAGGAAGAATAATACAAAAGTATCAAAACATTTTTTTAAATATTCACAGTATAGGCAGTATTCTTGTGGAGGACCCGCACCAAAAACCTCCCACGTGGGTCCTGGGTGGGCTGCAGGACTTCTGACTGCAGACCTCACTCTAGGCCCACCATACGGGTTTTTCTTCAGAGGCGAAGTAATGGTTTCATGTAAAACCAAGATAATGCACCGAAGTGCAACTATTTACAAGAAAGTACTTGGGCTGGCATAGTCCACAGCCACGCAGTCCATTGGCATGGTTAAAACACATTTCAAATAATTACATTAATACTTTTTCAAACTTTATACAATTTTTCAGATGCAATAAACCCTATCTGGGTCTTGCTAACTAGTCTACGAGGACTACTCCTGATAGCGAATAGGTAGTTTACCTTTAGTAATACGTTCTGACCTACGTGGGTAGCGTCAGGTATGGTATTCTCTAACCTTTCTGTTCTGCGTAACGGCAAACTATAATACTGTCTCAACCTCTCTATGGATCTGGCAAGCGTGCTAGTGACTGGACGAGGCGGTACTGCTTCACCAGCTTCACCAAGGGATTCCACTCCTTGTGGCACTGCTTCTTGCGGGTCCGCTTCTTGGGGTTCTAACGGTTGAGGGTCTGCCGGAACAGGTTCTTCTGGAACTGGCTCTACTGGCACAATTGGTATGACCGGTTGTAGAGACTCCTCTTGCGGTTGATAAAACTGCAGCACAGGAATAATTATAGCGTCTCCTAATCTGGGCCAATCCGCAGGTAGATCTCCCAAATCCGTGTGTATGACCGCTTCAGCACTCTCTTCTTGATGAACAACAGGGTTTTCTTCACGGAGCTTTAATGGGCCAGGACACAACTTCACATGATCTCTAGACACAGTGCCGTCGTTTTTCCTCCATCCTTGCTGATGGTACAGACCTTGCTGTTATCGAAATTGGAATTTTGCACGACATATGGCTCCTGTTCCCACTGATCATCCAATTGTGTGTTCTTCTTTTCCTTTTGAGCACCATTTCTCCAGGCATTAAAGGCTTAGCGGGAGCATTTTTGTTATAGTTCATCTCTTGCTTTTCTCTTACTTTGTTGAGACTGTCTTCTACGCAGGCTTGTACTCTCTTGTACTGTTCTTGTCAATTTGTGTCCCAATCTTCAGCATTGTTATCAGCCTCTGGTTCTACCACACCGAGTTCTAAGTCCATTGGCAGCCTTCCCGGTCTTGCTGTCATAAGGTAGGCTGGAGTGCAGTTGGTGGAACTTACTGGAATGTGATTGTACAAGTCAACCAGGTCAGGTAACAAGTCTGGCCACCGATTTCTTTCTTCCAGTGGTACAGTTTTCAGTAAGTCGAGACAATGTGATTCATTTTTTCACAAAGGCCGTTGGTCTGAGGGTGGTATGGTGTCGTTCTGATCTTTTTACATCCATACAATTGACAAAATTCCTGAAACAATTCAGCTTCGAATGCAGGACCTCGATCAGTCAGCACCTGCTCCGGATATCCGTGTGGTCTGCAGAAACTTGCTTGGAAGGTTCTTGCTGCTGTCTCTGCTGTCAGATCTTTGACAGGGGCGACCACCAGAAACCGGGAATAGTGATCCACCATGGTCAGGGCATATGTGTATCCTGACCTGCTTGGGGACAACTTGACGTGATCCAATGCCACGATCTCCAAGGGACGAGTCGTCCGGATAGGCTGCAAGGGTGCCTTCTGGCTACTGTAGTTTTTTCGCCTTAGGCCACAGGGTCCACAGTTCTGGCACCACTTCTCGATGGAGCTGCGCATCCCTACCCAGTAGAACCGGCACCTCAACAGGGTCTCCAGCTTTCTCCAGCCAAAGTGTCCTGCTTGATCGTGGTAGGCTTCCAGCACCATTTGGATATCTGCTCTCGGGACCACTATTTGCCAAACCATCTCATGGGTCCTTGGGTCGACGTATCTCCTGCACAACTTCTCACGGTATATGAACAACCGGCTTCTCTCATTCCACAGGAGCTTTGCTGGCATGGATGCATCTTTCTCCAAGGAGGAACCTTCCTGTTTTATCAACTCCTTGATACGGCTCACCACGGGATCGCTGTCCTGAGTCTCTTTCCAGCTGTGATGAGGTAAAGGGTTCAACATCTCACCACACCGCTTCCTGTAGACTCGTTGCTCTTGGACCATCCCATTTCGGTGGAACGCAGGTAGCTTGATTTCTTCCAGATCGTCTAACTCTTCCTCCGTGTCAGATTCATGCGGCATTCTGGACAAGGCGTCCGCGTTAGCATTTTTACGGCCCGCTCTGTATTTGATGGTAAACTGGTAGTTTGATAACCGAGCCATCCAACGTTGCTCCATGGCTCCCAGCTTGGCTGTTTCAAGGTGCGTCAAAGGGTTGTTGTCTGTAAACGCAGTGAACCGGTTGGAGGCAAGATAATGTTTAAATCTTTCGGTAATGGCCCAGACCAGCGCCAGAAACTCCAGTTTGAAGCTGCTATAGTTCATCCCAGGATTCTTCATCGAGTAGTGTCAGGTGCATCGCACGAAGTTCTCGCGATTTGCACATCTGACTCTCACAGCTGAGCTGCTGTTTCTTTGTGTTTGGTAATGAGAGAGTTAATTTTACCTAGCTCTTTGCTAAGACTAGGTCCAGCCTCGCCCGGCTGCTTTGGATTATGTTCTAATTAGTTTCCTTTATATTCCTGCCAGTCTGGTGTTTGATGCCGGTGAAAGCATTCATATAGTTTAGCAGACTGGATCGGTTCTGGGAATACTTAAGCTAAGAGCTCCTTAGTTGTTTTACTCTTATAGCTTATAGTTTATCTCTGAGACCTAAGGTGTTCCTACTGTGTGTGAGTGTTGTATGTAAGACTTTATTTACTTTATTTCTTATCTTTCTTGTATGTCTTTCTGTTCATTAACCGTTACCTGGTCATTCCCTTTGGTGGTATTCAGGGTCCTTCTTAGGACTAGAATACAGTTGGCAGGGATTGATAGGAGACAGGGTTTACGCTGGTGGCCTGGACCTCTGTACCTTTAACAGTACCTCCAGGTTGAGGATTAGTTAGGACCCCAGTTTAGGGTCAGCTTAGACCCCGGTCACCCTCTAGCCGGAGACAGCGTATAACGGATTCCGTTTTGACCCACTGGACATTCTGTCAGGTAAAATCTATGTTATCATATATCTATGCGCATGTTATATAGTATGTTGCCCTTTTGATATAGATTACTGTCATCACATATATATATCTGCTATACAGCGTGACATTTTCACCGGCCATACTAAAGATTCTCCCCAGCTGTCATGGATCCAGTAGCCCAGCTGGCCCGGCAGTTGCAGGGATTGTCCATGGAGTTGGCAGACATTAAGTCCAAGGTTTTGTCCCCCCCGGAGCAAACCAGATCTGAACCTAAGGTTGCTCTCCCAGACAGGTTCACTGGTGGGCGGGACAAATTTTTTACTTTCCGGGAGGCATGTAAATTGTACTTTCGGCTGCGGCCTCGGTCATCTGGGAGTGAAGAGCAGAGGGTGGGAATTGTTATCTCGCTCTTACAAGGGGATCCTCAATCTTGGGCGTTCTCTATTCCTCCAGGCTCCCCAGATCTCCAGTCAGTGGATCGATTTTTTACTGCCCTGGGTCTGGTATATGATGATCCGGATCGAGTCTCCCTTGCTGAAACAAGGTTACGTAAAATACGGCAAGGAAATCGTCCAGCGGAGGAATATTCTTCTGAGTTCCGTAGATGGGCAACAGATACTCAGTGGAATGACCCAGCTCTTAGGAGCCAGTTTTGTCAAGGGTTGTCTGACAAATTAAAGGATGTGTTAGCTCAGTATGATTCTCCTCCATCACTGGAGGCTGCTATGGCCCTCGCTATTCGCATTGATAGACGTCTTCGGGGAAGACGCGAGGTAACTCCGCCTCCCGTGATGACTCCACCTACTACTAAAGTCCCTTATACTGAGGTTCCCCTGGTCTGTTCTGAGGAACCCATGCAGTTGGGAGGGACATCATTTTGTAGGAGGGAATCAGCGGTGCGCCGCAAGACTAGAAGGTGTTTCTTTTGCGGGAGAGAGGGACATTATGTTGGGGGGTGTCCATCCCGGACCTCTTTGAACCAAGGAGTTAACCTGGGAGTGTGTATTTCGTCCCCAAATCCCTCTCAGTTTCTCGTGCCTGCGGAGGTGGTGATTGGTACTAGAACTGAGAGGATTTCTGTTTTTCTTGATAGTGGGTCCGGGGCTAATTTGGTGGACACTCGGTTTGCCCAGGTGCATGGTATGCAACTGAGTGTATTGGCCAAACCGGTCCCTATACTCTCTATTGATTCTAGACCTCTGGTCAAGGTAGCTTGGTACAAGCTGTTCATAACATAGATCTTCGAGTAGGGGCAATACATAAAGAGCAATTGTCTTGTTATGTGTTGGAGGGTCTGCCTGCTCCTATTGTGTTGGGACTTCCTTGGTTGGCTAAACATAACCCAGTGATTGATTGGCAATCCAGAAAGATAAGCCAGTGGGGTGAATTTTGCAAGAATAACTGCATGAGCACGGTCATCGGTGCGGTTGTGCCTAGGACTTTGCCTCCTTTTCTGGAGGACTTTTGGGAGAAGTTCTCAGAGGAGGGGTGTAAAGAGTTACCTCCTCATCGCACATATGACTTCTCAATAAAGTTGCTTCCTGATGCCTTATCTCGTACTTTCCCAGGGGCCGGGAAGACGGATGATCCGGTTCCTATTCCTCAGGAGGGAGTTGTAGTGTCAGCTGTATGCTCTGAGCTTGAGGGGGAGGTATTGGGGGCTCAGGGGGACGCCCCTGTGGGACTTCCAGGGAGACTGATAGTTCCAGATCGCTTAAGACTGAAGGTTACGGAGAACCCTTACAAACGGATGGCTGATAGGAGGAGAGTTTCTGGTCTAGATCTGAGGTGAACGATCTGGTGTGGTTGTCTACCAGGAATATAAAACTTAAAGTTCCCTCCTGGAGGTTGGGTCCCAGATTCATCGGGCCATACAGGATCAGTTCCATAATTAATCCTGTGGCATTTCGTCTGGACCTCCCTCCTACATTTAAAATTCATAATGTGTTTCACAAGTCATTACTTAAAAAGTATGTGGCACCAGTCATACCGTCACCTCTACCTCCTCCTTCAGTGGTAGTCAATGATAACGTGGAAGTTCATTGGAGGGGTATGGTCCTGAGGAGAGGACGTGGGTCCCTGCGTCTGATGATAACGCAGATCGATTGGTTCGGACCTTTCACACAATTTACCCGGACAGACCTGGTCATGAGGGTCCGGAGGCCCCTCGTAGAAGGGGGGGTACTGTCATGGGTGCATCGCCACGAAGATCGTCGCGATTGCACATTCTGACTTCTCACAGCTGAGCTGCTGTTTCTTTGTGTTTGGTAATGAGAGAGTTAATTTTACCTAGCTCTTTGCTAAGACTAGGTCCAGCCTCGCCCGGCTGCTTTGGATTATGTTCTAATTAGTTTCCTTTATATTCCTGCCAGTCTGGGTGTTTGATGCCGGTGAAAGCATTCATATAGTTTAGCAGACTGGATCGGTTCTGGAATACTTAAGCTAAGAGCTCCTTAGTTGTTTTACTCTTATAGCTTATAGTTTATCTCTGAGACCTAAGGTGTTCCTACTGTGTGTGAGTGTTGTATGTAAGACTTTATTTACTTTATTTCTTATCTTTCTTGTATGTCTTTCTGTTCATTAACCGTTACCTGGTCATTCCCTTTGGTGGTATTCAGGGTCCTTCTTAGGACTAGAATACAGTTGGCAGGGATTGATAGGAGACAGGGTTTACGCTGGTGGCCTGGACCTCTGTACCTTTAACAGTACCTCCAGGTTGAGGGATTAGTTAGGACCCCAGTTTAGGGTCAGCTTAGACCCCGGTCACCCTCTAGCCGGAGACAGCGTATAACGGATTCCGTTTTGACCCACTGGACATTCTGTCAGGTAAAATCTATGTTATCATAATCTATGCGCATGTTATATAGTATGTTGCCCTTTTGATATAGATTACTGTCATCACATATATATATCTGCTATACAGCGTGACATTTGGCCTGAGTTTTCTGCTGGCATATGCGATGACTTTTTCTTGGCCGTTCTGCTTCTGACTGAGGACCGCTCCTAATCCTTCGTTACTGGCATCTGTGTATAGCAGGAACGGTTGGCTGTAATCTGGGTAGGCTAAGATTTCATCACCGGTAAGGATCTCTTTCATCTCTTTGAATGCCTCAGCTTGTTCTTTTCCCCAATTGAATGGAAGGTTTCTGCTCTTAAGAGGTTGTCCTACCAGGAGGTCCTGCAAAGGTGCCGCCTTCTTAGTGTAATCTTTCACGAACCTCCTGTAGTAACCTGTTAATCCCAGGAACTGACGCACCTCTTTTAAGTTCTTCGGCTCTGGCCATTTCTGGATGGCTGTGACCTTCTCGGGGTCCGGCGCTACTCCTTCGGAACTGACAATGTGTCCCAAGTACTGTACCTTCCGTTTGAGCAGTGGCATTTAGAGGGCTTTAATTTCATCCCAAACTTGGACAATGACTCAAATACCTCCGCCAGGTGCTTCAGATGATCTTCATATGTCTTGGAGTAGACAATCACGTCGTCCAGATACAGCAACACGGTTTCGAAGTTGAGATGTCCTAGACAGCTCTCCATCACTCTCTGGAATGTTCCGGGGGCACTGCTGAGACCAAACGGCATTCTGTCGAACTCGCAGAGTCCCATTGGGGTGGTGAAAGCAGTTTTCTCCCGGTCCTCCTCAGCCACAGCTACTTGCCAGTATCCACTAGTAAGGTCGAGGGTAGAAAAGTAGTTAGCCGTTTTCAGAGCAGCTAAGGATTCCTCTATGCGTGGTAATGGGTAAGCATCTTTATGTGTTATACGATTTACTTGCCTATAATCTACACACATTCGCATGCTACCATCCTTCTTCTTAACTAGCACTAGAGGTGCCGCCCAGGGGCTACAACTATCCCTTATCACCCCGGCTTTCTTCATGTCATGCAGCATTTCCTTAGCTTTCTGATAGTGGGCTGGAGGTATAGGCCTGTACCGCTCTTTGATGGGAGGATGACTGCCTGTAGGGATATGATGCTGTACTCCCTTAATTGTCCCAAAATCAAGTGGGTGCTTGCTAAATACTTGTGCGTACTCTTGTACCACCCGTAGTACCCCCTGTTTCTGGTGGACGGAGGTGGTGTCTGTCCCTATATGAAGCTGCTGACACCAGTCCGCTACCGGGGTTGCCGGATCATTATCCTCCGCTGGCTGGCGGGAGGCTAAGGACTCGGTTGTGAGGATAGAATTGTTATCTACGGCATGTAATTTAGCAACTGTAGCATAACGTGGCAAATTTACTTCATCGTCCCCCCAGTTGAGAAGCCGTACTGGTACTCTCCCATTTATTACTTCCACTACCCCTCTAGCAGTCATGAGTGTAGGTCTGTGTTCTGAGCGATGGGGTTCTACTACTGCTTGGTAGTTCTGTCCTCTCAGACCCATGGCTGCTCTACACCATATTAACATTTCACTCATTGGGGGTATTACAATGGGGTTTGAGTCTGTGACCCGTACATTACCGATTTCACCATCTGTAAGCTTCGCTTGCTGCTGGCACATCAGGGCCCGGATCTCCCTCTGGATCACTCCCTTCTGCTTTGGCTTGGCAACTTCAGCGAGCTGTTGGAGCAAAAACACAACTTCTCCCAGACAGTTACTGATAATGTTAGTACCTAGTATCACATTTAAGGCATTCTCCTCATTTACAGTCCTGACTACTAAAAGTCCCTGATCCTTCAGCTCCACCCTACCCACTTTTACGTCCACGTTTTTGGCTCCAATTACTTCAACAGGGAGACCATTGGTGGCATACACTGTCAAGTCAGGGCTCGGGGGCTGGAGACTGTCCATGGACCAAAATTTATTGTAAAGGACGTCAGGTATGATGGTCACCTGAGATCCCGTGTCCAGCAGTGCAGGGATTGCAATCCCGTCCAGAATCATGGACAGGTAGGGCCGTCCACCCACGAACCTGCGGTTCCAGCCCAAGGGGCCTGATGAGTCTACTCCTGGGTGTTGGCCCTCTGACCCAGGATTGGCTCGTTTAAAGGACATTGCTGAGCCATATGACCTTTTTGATTGCAGCGGTAGCAGATGATCTCCCGGCGAGGATGGTGTTGCTCCGGAGTCGCTCCTGGGGGTGGCGTGGTCCTCCTCTGGTGTGGCGACGTCCTCCATTTCCTCCGGTTCATCCAAGGGACATCCTCCGGACAGTCGGCTAGTTGGAGCTTCCCTCCTTCCTCTTTCCGCAGTTGCATGGCCTCCATTACAGTGGCCAAGTTCTTAGTCAGCTGACGCACTTCTGAGCGCAGACATTCCAACTCACTAGGGGGCGCCACCTGCGTTTTAGCTTCTGCCACCTGCGGGGAAAAGGTGGGTACTGCCGGCTTAAGAGTGGCTTCACCCTGGTGATACCGATTTGCCACCTCAGGCTTTTCCAGGGGTCGCAGTCCCTTTATTGCCATGTCCTTTAGAGCATCAAAAGTGGCATCTGGATGATCCAAAGACCACCAGTTTACAGTCCTGCCTTCCTCTGGAGACCTCAGTCCCCGCACGAATTGCTCTTTTAACATTTGGCTCTCATCAATGGGACTTGTAGGGTTAGCCTGTTTGAGAGCTCGCAGGGCCCCCTGTAGTCGGCAGGCGTAGTCCCTAATACTGTCACCCGGTCTCTGGAAGCACTGATAAAATGCCATCCGGAGATCCGTTTCTGTGTGGTCCTCGAAGATGGCCTGTAGCTTTAAGAGTATCGCAGGTACCGACTCCTGGTCTGCAATGGGCCAAGTCTCTACTTCTCTCTCAGCCGCGCCAGCTAACTGTCCTATTACCACAGCAGCTTTTTGCTTTTCAGTCATTGAGTACATATCTAAGATGCTACATATTTTCCTTTTAAATCCTGGCAGGGTGCCTGGCTCGCCGCTGTATTGAGGGAGCCACTTCGCTCCTGGCATGTATGGGAGCGCTAGGGGCATAAGCGGGACCACCGGACCAGGTGAGGGGCCCGCACCTCCCTCCTGCACTACAACGCCAAGCGGTGGGTTATTGGGGCCACCGGCGGGGCCGCTCCGTCTGCCGGTTGCTGCGACATATTGATGCCCCCTTGGTTAATCTGAGCCTACCTCTTTTGCAGGCTGCAGCGTCGCAGGCACAGCGGTGGAGACAGGACCTTCGTAGCAGGCACAGCGGTGGAGACAGGACCTTCGTCGCTGGACTGTGATGTCAGAGCGTTCACTTCCTGTTTCACAGGACCTGCCGCCGCGTCAGAGCTGGGGGCGGAGCCAGGCAACAGCGCGCTTTTACAGGTACGCCCCCCTTCTTCACCAGCGCCTGAGGGCGCGAATTTTGCGGTAAAGATGGCGGTATTATGGCGCCAACACAGCAAACAGTCTTTTCCGCACAAACAGTCAATATAGGCATACAGGACTCACAATTGCAAGTTTCGCATCCTGTTCGTGACGCCAAGTTTAGTTGTTGCGACCACGCACCACAATTGTGGATACCAGGGCTATGGGGTACTCGGAGCCGAGCCCATGGGCATCTATGGGAGTTGTCACTGGTAGCGGTGGCTCGGTCCGTGGCCCTGGCGGTCGTGCAATGGGGGATATTTACAGGGGATTATTAGGTAGGTAGTTCGTGACGCCACCTGTGGTTTCTGGTAATTGTACCAGCGCTGCTATGAGGACTTTCACAGGGGATGTTATGGGGCAGCTTGGTAATAAGTCTCGCACAGGTGAGACGGGTCCCTGGAAGTCTATGGTGGAGATGATGCAGGGTGTAGTAATAATTCAGTCACACACAAGGTAGCTCCTTTTCATACCTTTTACTGATGAAGGTTCAAGCAGATCCCGGGGAGCTGATCGGGGTGGAGAGTGCACATTCCGGTAACAGCTGAGCAGGTTAGAGGCCTCCTTTACTCCATATACATGTGAATCCAACTTGCCTGAAGCGAAGTTAATTCTGAATCCCCAGCTCTCTCTGTAGCTGTACTGCCCGGCCAATATTGTGGTGGAGCCTTCTATGTGGTGAGAACAGAGTCCTTCTATGCTTGGCCTAGCTAAAAGTCCTTGTTCCTCCTGACTCCGATTACGTATTGACACTTAAGGCTGCACTCTGCGACCTGTAGTCCAGATGCCTCCGGATTTCTTGTTACTATGCCTGAAACAGTAGCAACACTTCGGACCCCGGTGTCCGGCAATTTAGTGCAGGCAATCCAACACCTAAAGCACCCCTCTATCTTCTCCACTGTGCCCCTCGCCCTGCTCTCGCTCCCAGCACAAACACTTGGAGCTTCGATGGTAATGTCAGCTTTCTCCTAGAGCTCGCTGAGTAGCTCTCAGTATCCTCCTAGCTTCGACTTCTGCTGAGGTACTGACTAAGGGTAGCTCTGACTAGGCTAGGATGATCCACTTCACCCGTACTAGCCTCCACTTGCTTGTCAGGTGAGCTACGCTAACTCTGCGAGGATCCAGTCTTTTCTCCTCTCCTTCCAAGTCCAGACTCCACTGGCACTGATCTGCACTGTCCGAAGACAGGAAACTGACTGAACTACACTGTCCTGAGACAGGAAGCTTGACTGAGCCCTGCTACGTGTCACCACCTCCTATACCCCTGGTGGGTGTGTCTAGAAGTGTGAGTGAAGTGCATAGATATCAAGCTTTTGCTGTTACCTTCCAGTGCACTCTCCTGGACTTTTATGTGTGCCTGCGTAGCTGGGCTACACACAACCGTCCGAGTCCAACATTACCCCCCCAGTCCAAGCAAAAGTCCGAGTCCGGCATAACTGCCCCCATTCAAAGCAACCCCTCCCAACAAAACAAACTCTGTCTTCTTCCTCAGAGAAGCTTCCTCCTTCATCTTTCTCTCTGCTGCACCAGGGATTCCCAGCCGGTCTCCCATTCCTGTGTCACGTTGTGACATGCATGTCTGTGCTTTAACCCTTTGCTCCTTTTCCCCCTAATTGAGCTGGGATACTGATATCCGTTACCTGTATGGATGATGGTCAGTTCCCAGCTCCGCTGCGTAGCCGTGCATGCGTGGATGTCTCCGCTGTGCTGCATAACCACCCGCATGTGCGTTCCCTGGCTATTGCTGTGAAAGCTACCCGTAGGTTGCAAGATCCTCTGCAGTGGTGCATGACTTACTAAGTGTGTTTAGGCTGCAGCCATTTCCAGGTGCCCTTGCTGTGCTGATATGTGTCTGGCTCTCATAGGGTGCGCAGGCCACACCTGTCCTGCTTTTATCAGGGTTAGTGTGTGTACTTGAAATGCTGTCCCCAGCCAATTGCTGAGGGGCAGCTCATATATAAAGGCTCCCTGCCCTATGGGCGGGGCCTTAGCTACTCACATAGCTTCTGAATCTTGCCTTGTGTGTTGTGTGTTCCTGTACCTGTCCCTGCGCCTATCCTAGAGGCGGTAATTCTATGCTTGAATCCCTGAGGACTGAGCCAGCCCAAAAACTGTATCTTGTAAATAGTTGCACTAAGGTGCCTTTTAATGGTTTCACACGAAGCCTTGACTTACCTCTGAACATAAAACCCGTGTGGTGAGGCACTGAGTGAGGTCTGCATTCGGATGTCCTGCAGCCCACCCAGGACCCACGTTGAAGGTTTGGTGCGGGTCCTTCACAAGAATATTGTCGTTTATTTATGAACATGTTTATTTAATATTTCGTATTTTTTCTATATTCAATGTGTTGTTAGCAACGTTCAAGACATCCTTACCTCCCGGATGGGACGAATTAATGTTTAATGTTGATGTTTAATGCATAAACAAAAATGTCTCTTGTATTTCACAGCCCGGGAGTGCTGTCGTTTACCATGGGGGAATGTGTAGCCCTGGTACACAATACCAGGAGGATGAGTGGAGAGGTAACGGTTAAGGGCTCTCCATGATATCACGTACACTTCGGACACACCCAGCAGGGGTGTGGAGGGGAGTGCTGAGTAGTCTGAGTTCAGTTCAGTCAGTGACTCGAAAGAGTTAGGAAGTGCAGTCTTTGTGCAGTTCAGAAAGTGGAGGCCAGTACAGGTGAGCCAGTTCACCTCAGCCTGGTCAGAGCTGTGCCCCACTAGAAGACGGACTGAGACATCTGTTGAGAGTCTGAGCAAATCGAAGGGCATAGTGGAAGAGAACAGAAAAGTGCCATAGGTATAGAATACCTGCACATTGTTACCGGTCACTGGAGACCGAAGCATCACCATAGCTTCATGCATGGTGGTAGGAAACCCAGAGGCTTACCGGACCTTAGGTAACGGAAAGCAGCCCCTGAAGAGTCAGTACGTAACTGGGGT
>JARQOD010012659.1:0-18755 GCA_033576555.1 Oophaga sylvatica | reverse complement strand
CTCTTCACGTTTGCCAAAAAAACACAGCCTGAAAAAAGAATGGTACCAGAATGCCCTAAAAGAGAACTTCCCCAAAACCCCCCAAAGAGCAGTTTGGGATCAAAAATGCCTTTTCCGCATGATGGAGCACCTTGCATAAAGCAAGAGTGTAACTAAATGGTCAGGGAACAAAACATAGAGATTTTGGGCCCAATGGCCTGGAAACTCCCCAGATTCTTAATCCCATTGAGAACTTGTGGTAAATTTCATCAAGAGACGGGTGGACAAACAAAACCTAAAAATTCTGACAAAATTGAAAGCACTGATTGTGCAAAAATGGACTGCTATCAGTCAGGATTTGGTCCAGAATTTGATTGAGAGCATGCCGGGAGAATTGCAGAGGTCCGGGAAGAAGAAGGGTCACACTGCAAATATTGACTTGCTGCATTAACTCATTTCTAAATGTCAATATAAGCTTTTGTTACTCATATGTTTTCAATTTTATATTTCTGTCTGTGATAAAAAACATCTGTCAAACAACATAAAAACCCGAGGGCAGCAGATCATGTGAATAATTTTAATATTTGTGTCATTCTCAAAACTTTGGCCATGACTGTATATTTCTCAAACAGCGTCAGTATTAGTGCCCATCAGTCACCGTTTTTTAGTACCATCAGTTTACGGTATATAGTGCCCATCATTTACGTATATAGAGCCCATCAGTCACAGTTTATAGTGCCCATCAGTCATTGTATATAGCGCTCATCAGTCACGTATATACTGTTCTTCAGTCACTGTATATAGTGCCCAACAGTATCAGTATATAGTGCAGATCAGTCACTGTATATAGTTCCCATCAGTAACAGTATATAGTGCCTGTCAGTCACTGTATATAGTGCTTGTCAGTCACAGTATATAGTGCTCGTCAGTCACAGTATATACTACTCCTTAGTCACAGTATATAGTGCCCATCTGTCACAGTTTATAGTGCTCATCAGTCTCTGTATATTTTGGCCATCAGTCACAGTATATAGTGTTCATTAGTCACAGTATATAGTGCCCATCAGTCACAGTATATAGTGCCCATCAGTCACTGTATATAGTGCCCATCAGTAACAGTATATAGTGCTTGTCAGTCACTGTATATAGTGCTTCTCAGTCACTGTATATTTTGCCCATCAGTCTCTGTATATAGTGTCCATCAGTAACAGTATATAGTGCTCATCAGTCACTGTATATAGTGCTCGTCAGTCACAGTATATAGTACCCGTCAGTCACCATATATAGTGCCCATCAATCACATTATATAGTGCCCATCAGTCACCGTATATAGTGCCCATCATTCACTGTATATAGTATCCATAAGTCACCTTATATAGTGCCCATCAGTCATATTATATAGTGCTCATCAGTGTCAGTATATAATTCCCTTCAGTCACAGTATAAAGTGCCCATCAATCACCGTATTTAGTGACCATCAGTCACGGTATGTAGTGCCCATCAGTCACTGTATATAGAGCCCATCAGTCACAGTTTATAGTGCTCATCAGTCACTTTATATGCTGCTCATCAGTCACAGTATATAGTGCCCATCAGTAACAGTATATAGTGCCCATCAGTCACTGTATATAGTACCCATCAGTCACTGTATATAGTGCTCATCAGTCACTGTATATATTGCCCATCAGTCACTGTATATAGTGCCCATCAGTCACTGAATATAGTGCCCATTAGTCACACTATTTAGTGCTCATTAGTCACTGTATATAGTGCTAGTCAGTCACTGTATATAGTGCTTGTCAGTCACTGTATATAGTGCTCGCTTGTCACAGTATATAGCACCCATCAGTCACAGTATATATTGCCCGTCAGTCACTGTATATAGTGCTCGTCAGTCGCAATATATATTACCTGTCAGTAACAGTATATAGTGCCCGTCAGTCACTGTATATAGTGCCCATCAGTCACAGTTAATATTGCCCGTCAGTCACAGTATATACTGCTCATTAGTCACAGTATATAGTGTCCATCAGTCACAGTTTATAGTGCACATCAGTCACTGTATATCGAGCCATCAGTCACAGTATATAGTGCCCAACAGTCACTGTATATAGTGGTCATCAGTCACAGTATGTAGTGTCCATCAGTCACAGTATATAGTGTTCATCAGTCACTGTATATAGTGCCTATGAGTCACAGTATATAGTGCTCCTCAGTCACAGTATATGGTGCTCATCGGTAACAGTATATAGTGCTTGTCAGTCACTGTATATAGCGCTTGTCAGTCACTGTTTATAGTGCCCGTCAGTCACTGTATATAGTGCTTCTCAGTCACTGTATATTTTGCCCATCAGTCTCTGTATATAGTGTCCATCAGTAACAGTATATAGTGCCCATCAGTCACAGTTAATATTGCCCGTTAGTCACTGTATATAGTGTCCATCAGTCACAGTTTATAGTGCACATCAGTCACTGTATATCGAGCCCATCAGTCACTGTATATAGTGCCCATCAGTCACAGTATATAGTGCCCAACAGTCACTGTATATAGTGGTCATCAGTCACAGTATATAGTGTTCATCAGTCACTGTATATAGTGCCTATCAGTCACAGTATATAGTGCTCATCAGTCACAGTATATGGTGCTCATCGGTAACAGTATATAGTGCTTGTCAGTCTCTGTATATAGCGCTTGTCAGTCACTGTTTATAGTGCTCGTCAGTCACTGTATATAGTGCTCATCAGTTAGTGTATATAGTGTCCATCATTAACAGTATATAGTGCTTGTCAGTCACTGTATATAGTGCTTGTGAGTCATAGTATATAGTGCTCATCAGTCACTGTATATAGCGTCCATCAGTAACAGTATATAGCGCCCATCAGTTACTTTATAAAGAGCCCGTCAGTCACTGTATATAGTGCTCATCAGTCACAGTATATAGTGTCCATCTGTCACAGTATAAAGTGCCCATCAGTCACTGTATATAGTGCCCATCAGTCACTGAATATACTGATCAACAGTCACAGTATATAGTGCCCATCAGTCACAGTATATAGTGCCCATCAGTCACTGTATATAGTGCCCATCAGTCACAGTATAAAGTGCCCATCAGTCACTTTATACAGTGCTGATCCATCACTGTATATAGTTCCCATCAGTCACTGTATATAGCGCCCATCAGTCACTGTATATAGTGCCCATCAGGAACAATATATAGTGCCCATCAGTCACTGTATATAGTGCCCATCAGTCACTGTATATAGTGCTCATCAGTCAGCGTATATAGTGCCCATTAGTCACTGTATATAGTGCCTATCAGTCACATTATATAGTACTCATCAGTCACCGTATATAGTGCCCATCAGTCACCGTATATAGTGCTCATCAGTGTCAGTACATAGTGCCCATCAGTCACAGTATATAGTGCTCATCAGTCACCGTATTTAGTGACCATCAGTCACGGTATATAGTGCCCATCAGTCACTGTATATAGAGCCCATCAGTCACAGTTTATAGTGCCCATCAGTCACTGTATATAGTGCTCATCAGTCACATACTGCTCATCAGTCACTGTTTATAGTGCCCATCAGTCACTGTGTATAGTGCCCATCAGTCACCGTATATAGTGCTCATCAGTCACAGTATATAGTGCTTGTCAGTCACTGTATATAGTGCCCGTCATTCACTGTACATAGTGCCCATCAGTCACTGTATAAAGCGTCCATCAGTAACAGTATATAGCGCCCATCAGTTACTTTATAAAGAGCCCGTCAGTCACTGTATATAGTGCTCATCAGTCACAGTATATAGTGTCCATCTGTCACAGTATAAAGTGCCCATCAGTCACTGTATATAGTGCCCATCAGTCACTGAATATACTGGTCAACAGTCACAGTATATAGTGCCCATCAGTCACAGTATATAGTGCCCATCAGTCACTGTATATAGTGCCCATCAGTCACAGTATAAAGTGCCCATCAGTCACTTTATACAGTGCTCATCCATCACTGTATATAGTTCCCATCAGTCACTGTATATAGCGCCCATCAGTCACTGTATATAGTGCCCATCAGGAACAATATATAGTGCCCATCAGTCACTGTATATAGTGCCCATCAGTCACTGTATATAGTGCTCATCAGTCAGCGTATATAGTGCCCATTAGTCACTGTATATAGTGCCTATCAGTCACATTATATAGTACTCATCAGTCACCGTATATAGTGCCCATCAGTCACCGTATATAGTGCTCATCAGTGTCAGTACATAGTGCCCATCAGTCACAGTATATAGTGCTCATCAGTCACCGTATTTAGTGACCATCAGTCACGGTATATAGTGCCCATCAGTCACTGTATATAGAGCCCATCAGTCACAGTTTATAGTGCCCATCAGTCACTGTATATAGTGCTCATCAGTCACATACTGCTCATCAGTCACTGTTTATAGTGCCCATCAGTCACTGTGTATAGTGCCCATCAGTCACCGTATATAGTGCTCATCAGTCACAGTATATAATGCTTGTCAGTCACTGTATATAGTGCCCGTCATTCACTGTACATAGTGCCCATCAGTCACTGTATAAAGCGTCCATCAGTAACAGTATATAGCGCCCATCAGTTACTTTATAAAGAGCCCGTCAGTCACTGTATATACTGCTCATCAGTCACAGTATATAGTGTCCATCTGTCACAGTATAAAGTGCCCATCACTCACTGTATATAGTGCCCATCAGTCACTGAATATACTGGTCATCAGTCACAGTATATAGTGCCCATCAGTCACAGTATATAGTGCCCATCAGTCACTGTATATAGCGCCCATCAGGAACAATATATAGTGCCCATCAGTCACTGTATATAGTGCCCATAAGTCACTGTATACAGTGCTCATCAGTCAGCGTATATAGTGCCCATCAGTCACTGTATATAGTGCCCATCAGTCACATTATATAGTACCCATCAGTCACCGTATATAGTGCCCATCATCACCGTATATAGTGCCCATCATTCACTGTATATAGTACCCATAAGTCACCTTATATAGTGCCCATCAGTCACCGTATATAGTGCTCATCAGTGTCAGTACATAGTGCCCATCAGTCACAGTATATAGTGCTCATCATCACCGTATTTAGTGACCATCAGTCACGGTATATAGTGCCCATCAGTCATTGTATATAGATCCCATCAGTCACAGTTTATAGTGCCCATCAGTCACTGTATATAGTGCTCATCAGTCACATACTGCTCATCAGTCACTGTTTATAGTGCCCATCAGTCACAGTGTATAGTGCCCATCAGTCACCGTATATAGTGCTCATCAGTCACAGTATATAGTGCTTGTCAGTCACTGTATATAGTGCCCGTCATTCACTGTACATAGTGCTCATCAGTCACTGTGTATAGTGCCCATCAGTCACTGTATATTGTGTCCATCAGTAACAGTGTATAGTGCCCGTCAGTCAGTGCCCAGCAGTCACTGTATATAGTGCCCATCAGTCACTGTATATAGCGTCCATCAGTAACAGTATATAGCGCCCATCAGTAACTTTATAAAGAGCCCGTCAGTCATTGTATATAGTGCTCATCAGTCACAGTATATAGTGTCCATCTGTCACAGTATAAAGTGCCCATCAGTCACTGTATATAGTGCCCATCTGTCACTGAATATACTGGTCATCAGTCACAGTATATAGTGCCCATCAGTCACAGTATATAGTGCCCATCAGTCACTGTATATAGTGCCCATCAGTCACAGTATAAAGTGCCCATCAGTCACTTAATACAGTGCTCATCCGTCACTGTATATAGTTCCCATCAGTCACTGTATATAGTGCCCATCAGGAACAATATATAGTGCCCATCAGTCACTGTATATAGTGCCCATCAGTCACTGTATATAGTGCCCATCAGTCACTGTATACAGTGCTCATTAGTCAGCGTATATAGTGCCCATCAGTCACTGTATATAGTGCCCATCAGTCATATTATATAGTGCTCATCAGTGTCAGTATATAGTGCTCATCAATCACCGTATTTAGTGACCATCAGTCACGGTATGTAGTGCCCATCAGTCACTGTATATAGAGCCCATCAGTCACAGTTTATAGTGCTCATCAGTCACTTTATATGCTGCTCATCAGTCACAGTATATAGTGCCCATCAGTCACTGTATATAGTGCTCATCAGTCACTGTATATATTGCCCATCAGTCACTGTATATAGTGCCCATCAGTCACTGAATATAGTGCCCATTAGTCACACTATTTAGTGCTCATTAGTCACTGTATATAGTGCTAGTCAGTCACTGTATATAGTGCTTGTCAGTCACTGTATATAGTGTTCGCTTGTCACAGTATATAGCACCCATCAGTCACAGTATATATTGCCCGTCAGTCACTGTATATAGTGCTCGTCAGTCGCAATATATATTACCTGTCAGTAACAGTATATAGTGCCCGTCAGTCACTGTATATAGTGCCCATCAGTCACAGTTAATATTGCCCGTCAGTCACAGTATATACTGCTCATTAGTCACAGTATATAGTGTCCATCAGTCACAGTTTATAGTGCACATCAGTCACTGTATATGTAAGGTTCTGTGTACATGTTCCTGAAACTCAGTTTGTTCGTCAGCCATTTTACTTTCTGTCTTGCTGCAGCTATCTTGCCCTCAGTCAATATGGAGTTTCCAGCTTGCATGTTCCCGCCCTGATTCTCTCCTTTTGCTTCTTAAGCAGCCACAGCTGAGCAATCAGTGCTTCAGAATCTAGCCTGCAGTGAACCTGTGACCTGACTCCTGAAGCCTTGGACCTTGTACTCCAGCTATTCCTACTGAGGAACTCTGAAGCACTTGTGGACTCTGAACCCTGCTCTTTGAAAGACCCACGTTTGCATGGACTTACGGTAACAGAGAAGAAGATCCTGAACCTGTTGTGGAGAGTGATTGCTGAGCTTAGATTACTCTGGCCTGCTGTGTCTCCTGCTTCTGTGTCCGCAAACTGTGTGACTATTTTTGCCAACTTGTATGAAGTAATACAAGACTTTCTATATCAAACCTGTGTCTCATGTATTTTCATCGCATCCAAGCACAAGACGCTATATGAACTGTACTACACACATTACAAGATTCTGAAGCCAAACGTTAGTGTCTGCTGGGTCTGGAAAGGCTGTGTCTGCTGTAACTGTGGATATCGGATGTCCAGTTGTACTTTCTGTGATGACAGTGGTTGTGACTTCTCACAACCATTCCAGGTGAGCAATTCCCTTAAGTGTTTTTTTTTCTCTGCAGTGTTACCACAGGTAAACACTATTGTTTTTTTTTTCTTTTCTCTTTTTTGTCTGCTGTAACTGTGGATATCAGATGTCCGGTTGAACTTCTGTGATGATAGTGGTTGTGACTTCTCACAACCATTCCAGGTGAGCAGTTCCCTTAATTTTTTTTTCTCTCTGCAGTGTTACCACAGGTAAACACTATTGTTTTTTTTTTTTTCCTCTCCTCTTCTTCCAGTACTCCTGTCTTAAAAGATCTGGAAAATGGAGGCCCGCATAAAGGAACTTTGCGGAGTGACTGATAATATCCTTGCAGATTTGCAGAATATAAAGACCCGTTTTACAAACCTACAGGACCTCACTAATCACAATTTGCAAGTGTTTGGACAGACTGCCCAGGATTTGCGAGCCAGGATTGAGGTTCTAGAGGAGCGAGTCCAGGCTCCTACCGTAGCCCCGAGTTCTGGGATTCCCAAGTTGCCCCCTTTTCGTTTTGGCGGTGAACGTGAGAAATTCAGGGGATTTATTAATCAATGCAATCTTTTTTTTTTCTGTACATGCTTCACAATTTCCCACTGAACGATCTAAGGTGCTTACTATAATTATGTTGCTTACCAACAAGGCTTTGATGTGGGCAAACCCTCTGATTGAGACTGAGGATGAATGTTTGGATCATCTTGATGCTTTCATTTCAGCCATGGGGCAGGTGTTTGATGACCCCAATCGAGGTGCAACAGCTGAAGCAGCCATGTTAGCTTTGCGCCAAGGTAAGCACTCGGTAGCTGAATATGCCTTGGATTTCAGGAGATGGGCCCTTGATACCACCTGGGACAGTTCCGCCAAAAAATCTATTTTTTGAAAGTGGGTATCTCCACTGATTAAGGATGAACTTGCTCGTGCCGACCCTCCCACTGCGTTAGGTGACTTTATTAACTACTGCATCCGTATTGATACTCGTCTGACTGAACGCAGGCAAGAGAGATGGTTCGAAAGCAATCGCACTAACCTTTTCCTACCTTCCTCTCCAGCTAAGGAACCTTTGAGTAGGATTACACGGGAACCTGAACCTGAACCCATGCAGGTAGACTCTTTACAACGACGGGTTAGTGATGCACGCAAGGAACATCATTTTAAGGAGAATCTATGTTTCTATTGTGGTAAATCAGGGCACTTCATTATAAACTGCCCCAGCCGTTCTCGTAAGACTACTGCAGCACTCATTCACTGTGAGTGTTGCGAGAGGGGATCTGTCAGGTCCGAGCCTCAGGCTCCAGAGAGATCTGCTGCAACAGATCTTGATTTCTCAGACTTAAACTCCGTTACCTCTGAGGACGTTGACTGTGTAAACGCTGCCATTTTTCAAGTTTCCTCAGCGGTGTCCCAGCTGAGTTGTAAGAAAAACAATTCTCATTGCTTTCTTTCCATCAAACTCTGGGTTGACTCAGCTTGGGTGTCTAGCTCTGCTATGATCGACTCAGGGGCAAGTGGAAATTTTATGGATGTCTCCTTTGCTCTGAAACAGGGGATACGTTCAGTGAAGAAGGCTACTCCAGTACAGATGGAAACTGT
Source organism: Oophaga sylvatica (assembly GCA_033576555.1). NCBI lineage: Eukaryota > Metazoa > Chordata > Amphibia > Anura > Dendrobatidae > Oophaga > Oophaga sylvatica. Next base: position 9,932 of record JARQOD010012659.1, on the reverse strand, counting down.
GGATGGCTCCCTGCTGACCTCTGGACCAGTGGATCAGGAAACAGAGCCTTTGAGGGTTCTTATGGGTAAAGATCATCAAGAGAAACTGTCCTTTATGCTTATCTCTTCTCCCCACTTTCCCATTATTCTAGGGCTACCATGGCTGCAGGCTCAGAATCCTACCATTAACTGGGAGACCAAGGAGTTACACTTTCCAGAGAAACAGATGAGTCCAAAAGTTTCAGCTTGCTCTGTTCCTAAAGGAACCATGTCAGTCCCTGAACTACCAGCTGTATACCAGGACTATGTGGATTTATGTGACAAGAAGAACGCTGACCAGCTTCCTCCTCACCGTCCATATGATTGTCCAATTGAATTATTGCCTGGAGCAGAGATACCTTTTGGTAAGATCTACCCCCTGGCGGGGCCCGAGCTAAAGGCTTTAAAGGATTACATAAACGAAAATCTAGCCAAGGGCTTCATACGCCCCTCTTCATCTCCTGCAGGTGCACCCATCTTCTTTGTAAAGAAGAAAGATGGATCTCTGAGACCCTGCGTAGACTATAGGGAACTCAATAAGGTTACTATTAGAAACCGTTATCCATTGCCTTTAATCCCTGAGTTATTGGAGAGAGTGCGACATGCCAAAATTTTCTCTAAACTAGATCTTCGTGGGGCCTATAACTTAGTCCGTATTAGACCTGGGGATGAATGGAAGACTGCATTCAGGTCACGCTATGGACACTTTGAATATCTAGTTATGCCTTTTGGTCTGAGTACCGCCCCAGCCACTTTCCAACACTTGGTGAATGACATCTTCAGGAATCTCCTAGATACATTCGTGGTGATTTATTTGGATGATATTCTAATTTTTTCTAACTCCACAGAGGAACATCATGGACATGTGAGAATGGTCTTGGAACGTCTAAGACAAAATCATCTTTACATCAAACTTGAAAAGTGTGAATTCCATAGGACCGAAATTCAATTTCTGGGGTATGTACTGTCTACACAAGGAATTAGTATGGATGGAAGCAAAACCCAAGCCATCAAGGATTGGCCAAGTCCTAGAAATGTGAAGGAGGTACAGCGCTTCATCGGGTTTGCCAACTTCTATAGACGTTTCATTAGAAATTTCTCTGAGGTAGTGTCACCTATCACCCAACTTACCCGGAAAGAGTCTAGGTTCTCCTGGACTCCCCAAGCCCAGGAAGCATTTTCCCGTCTAAAAGATAAATTTACCACTGCACCTATCCTAGTACATCCCAACCCCGAGCTTGCCTTCATAATAGAGGTGGATGCTTCAGACTGTGCCGTTGGAGCTATACTCTCTCAGAGAACAGGTGAGAAGAATGTCTTGCATCCCTGTGCCTTCTTTTCCCAGCAGTTGTCTTCGGCTGAGAGGAACTACGATGTGGGCAATAGAGAGTTGTTGGCCATTATTGCCGCCTTCAAAGAATGGAGACACCTTCTTCAGGGAGCTGCACAGCAAATAGTCGTCCTGACAGACCATCGTAACCTTGAATTTATCAGGTCGGCTAAGTGCCTGACTCCTCGCCAGGCTCGCTGGAATCTTTTCTTAAACCAATTTAATTTTATCATTTCTTATAGACCAGGATCGCGCAATGGAAAGGCTGATGCACTCTCTAGGATTTACTCAGCAGAGACACGTCCAAATACTCCTCCTAAGACTATTCTTCCTGACTCTAGATTCCTGGGAGTGATTCATAATCAAGACCTACTTAAGGACATCAAGGAAGCATACCATGCGGATTCCTTTTTGGCACAACCCCCAAGGGACGTAAGTCTTGTCTTTAAGAATGGTGTGTGGATTCAGGGACAACGCCTGTATATTCCTGAAACAGTCAGATTGAGAGTATTGCAACTCATTCACGATTCCAAGATAGCTGGGCATAGAGGAATTCTAAAGACACAGGAATTTCTTTCTCGTTTCTTTTGGTGGCCCACTTACAGGAAGGATGTTTTAAACTATGTCACTTCATGTGAAGTCTGTGCAAGATGCAAAACACCTCGCTCCTCACCAACTGGTCTGTTACAGCCTCTTCCCACCCCGTCCCGCCCGTGGGGATCCATTTCTATGGACTTCATTGTGGAGTTACCAACCTCTCAAGGGAAGAACACCATTCTAGTGGTGGTTGACCGTCTAACAAAGGCAGCTCATTTTATCCCTTGTGTCGGCTTACCCACTGCAAAACAGACATCAGATTTGATGATTAAAGATGTGTTTCGCTTACATGGAGTACCGGATGAGGTTATTTCGGATCGAGGGGTGCAATTCACTTCTAGGTTTTGGCAAAATTTCTGTGCAGCATTGGACATTAAAGTAAACCTTTCTTCTGCTTTTCATCCCCAGACTAATGGACAGACCGAACGAACCAATCAAACCCTGGAGCAGTATCTCCGCTGCTTTATCTGCCACCTACAGGATGATTGGGTGGATCTACTTCCATTAGCTGAGTTCTCTTATAACAACTCTCAGAGTGCCTCCACTAAGCAGTCTCCTTTTTACTCTAATCTAGGTTATCATCCTAACATTCTACCACGATTTCCCATAGAAACGCCTTTACCAGCAGTGGCTGAAAGAATCACGTCTTTACAGAAGAATATGGATCTTCTAAAGGAGAATCTGGAATCGGCTCAGGAAAGGTACAAGAAAGCAGCAGATAAATTTCGTAAACCTGCACCAGCTTTCAAGGTAGGAGACTTGGTCTGGCTGTCAACCAGAAATCTTAAGTTAAGGATTCCATCGTCTAAGTTGGGACAGAAGTACATTGGACCCTATAAAATCAGTAAAATTATAAGTGCCGTTGCTTGTCGTCTTCAACTGCCCAGAACTATGAGAATCCACCCTGTCTTTCATGTATCCCTACTAAAGGCTGCGACACCCAATACGTTTCCTGGACGTTCTTCTCCTTGCCCTGACCCAGTGCTAGTCGATGGTCAGGAAGAATTTGTGGTGGAAAGGATTTTAGATTCCAGGTTGTATAGAAATCAGTTACAATATCTGATTAAATGGCAGGGCTACCCAGTGGAGGACAACTCATGGGAACCAGTCAATAACGTTAATGCTCCTCGCTTGCTCCGTCAGTTTCATCAGAGGTACCCACACAAGCCTGGTCTGAGGTCATCCGGAGGTTGTCCCTAAGGGGGGAGTAATGTAAGGTTCTGTGTACATGTTCCTGAAACTCAGTTTGTTCGTCAGCCATTTTACTTTCTGTCTTGCTGCAGCTATCTTGCCCTCAGTCAATATGGAGTTTCCAGCTTGCATGTTCCCGCCCTGATTCTCTCCTTTTGCTTCTTAAGCAGCCACAGCTGAGCAATCAGTGCTTCAGAATCTAGCCTGCAGTGAACCTGTGACCTGACTCCTGAAGCCTTGGACCTTGTACTCCAGCTATTCCTACTGAGGAACTCTGAAGCACTTGTGGACTCTGAACCCTGCTCTTTGAAAGACCCACGTTTGCATGGACTTACGGTAACAGAGAAGAAGATCCTGAACCTGTTGTGGAGAGTGATTGCTGAGCTTAGATTACTCTGGCCTGCTGTGTCTCCTGCTTCTGTGTCCGCAAACTGTGTGACTATTTTTGCCAACTTGTATGAAGTAATACAAGACTTTCTATATCAAACCTGTGTCTCATGTATTTTCATCGCACCCAAGCACAAGATGCTATATGAACTGTACTACACACATTACAGTATATCGAGCCCATCAGTCACAGTATATAGTGCCCAACAGTCACTGTATATGGTGGTCATCAGTCACAGTATGTAGTGTCCATCAGTCACAGTATATAGTGTTCATCAGTCACTGTATATAGTGCCTATGAGTCACAGTATATAGTACCCATCAGTCACCGTATATAGTGCCCATCATCACCGTATATAGTGCCCATCATTCACTGTATATAGTACCCATAAGTCACCTTATATAGTGCCCATCAGTAACCGTATATAGTGCTCATCAGTGTCAGTACATAGTGCCCATCAGTCACAGTATATAGTGCTCATCAGTCACCGTATTTAGTGACCATCAGTCACGGTATATAGTGCCCATCAGTCATTGTATATAGATCCCATCAGTCACAGTTTATAGTGCCCATCAGTCACTGTATATAGTGCTCATCAGTCACATACTGCTCATCAGTCACTGTTTATAGTGCCCATCAGTCACAGTGTATAGTGCCCATCAGTCACCGTATATAGTGCTCATCAGTCACAGTATATAGTGCTTGTCAGTCACTGTATATAGTGCCCGTCATTCACTGTACATAGTGCTCATCAGTCACTGTGTATAGTGCCCATCAGTCACTGTATATTGTGTCCATCAGTAACAGTGTATAGTGCCCGTCAGTCAGTGCCCAGCAGTCACTGTATATAGTGCCCATCAGTCACTGTATATAGCATCCATCAGTAACAGTATATAGCGCCCATCAGTTACTTTATAAAGAGCCCGTCAGTCACTGTATATAGTGCTCATCAGTCACAGTATATAGTGTCCATCTGTCACAGTATAAAGTGCCCATCAGTCACTGTATATAGTGCCCATCTGTCACTGAATATACTGGTCATCAGTCACAGTATATAGTGCCCATCAGTCACAGTATAAAGTGCCCATCAGTCACTTAATACAGTGCTCATCCGTCACTGTATATAGTTCCCATCAGTCACTGTATATAGTGCCCATCAGGAACAATATATAGTGCCCATCAGTCACTGTATATAGTGCCCATCAGTCACTGTATATAGTGCCCATCAGTCACTGTATATAGTGCTCATTAGTCAGCGTATATAGTGCCCATCAGTCACTGTATATAGTGCCCATCAGTCACATTGTATAGTACCTATCAGTCACCGTATATAGTGCCCATCAGTCACCGTATATAGTGCCCATCAGTCACCGTATATAGTGCCCATCATTCACTGTATATAGTATCCATAAGTCACCTTATATAGTGCCCATCAGTCACCGTATATAGTGCTCATCAGTGACAGTACATAGTGCCCATCAGTCACAGTATATAGTGACCATCAGTCACGGTATATAGTGCCCATCAGTCACTGTATATAGAGCCCATCAGTCACAGTTTATAGTGCCCATCAGTCACTGTATATAGTGCTCATCAGTCACATACTGCTCATCAGGCACTGTATATAGTGCCCATCAGTCACTGTATATAATGCTCATCAGTCACTGTATATATTGCCCATCAGTCACTGTATATAGTGCCCATCAGTCACAGTATACAGTGCCCATCAGTTACAGTATATAGTGCCCATCAGTCACAGTATATAGTGCCCATCAGTCACTGTATATAGTGCCCATCAGTCACACTATATAGTGCCAATCAGTCACTGTATATAGTGCTCATTAGTTACTGTATATAGTGCTTGTCAGTCACTGTATATAGTGCTCATCAGTCACTGTATATAGTGCTCATTAGTTACTGTATATAGTGCTTGTCAGTCACTGTATATAGTGCTCGTCAGTCACTCTATATAGTGCTTTTTAGTCACTGTATATAGTGCTCGTTAGTCTCTGTATATATTGCATGTCAGTCACTGTACATAGTGCTCGTTAGTCACAGTATATAGTGCCCATCAGTCACTCTATATAGTGCCCATCAGTCACAGTTTATAGTGCCCATCAGTAACAGCATATAGTGGCCGTCAGTCACTGTATATAGTGCTTGTCAGTCACAATATATATTACCTGTCAGTAACACTACAGTATATAGTGCCCGTCAGTCACTGTATATAGTGCCCATCAGTCACAGTATATAGTGCCCATTAGTCACAGTTTATAGTGCCCATCAGTCACTCTATATCGTGCCCATCAGTCACAGTATATAGTGCCCATCAGTCACTGTATATAATGCCCATCAGTCACTGTATATAATGCCCATCAGTCACTGTATATATTGCCCATCAGTCACAGTAAATAGTGTTTATCAGTCACTGTATATAGTGCCCATCAGTCACTGTATATAGTGCTCATCAGTCACAGTATATAGTGCTCATCAGTAACAGTATATAGTGCTTGTCAGTCACTGTATAGAGTGCTCATCAGTCACTGTATATAGTGTCCATCAGTCACAGTATATAGTGCCCATCAGTCACAGTAGTGCTCATCAGTCACTGTGTATAGTGCTCATCAGTCACAGTAGTGCTCATCGGTCACTGTATATAGTGCCCATCAGTCACAGTAGTGCTCATCGGTCACTGTACATTAGATTTCAAAATAATATCAGTGTGTTAAAAACTATGAGTTAGTTACATAATCTTTCTACTAGTTTTTATTTCCAGCGTTGGGAACATTGCACACTGTTTTCTAATTCAGAACATGAAGAGAAATGTAGATAATTTTTAAATACTTTCCAGAAAACAAAAAAATAACATTGGGCCGTTCTAAGAAACAGCAGTGTCTGCATTTGTCTTTACAAACTCACAATATGTACTATTTTTTATGACGATTTATTATTCCTGTGAATCACTGACCTAATATTTAGTGATTACCTGTTATTCCAGACCCATTTTTTGGCATTTCTTGCCTTTTCCTCAGAAACGGCATTATTAATGTCCCCCCTGTGATGAAACGGTGCACACACATGACGGCTGCTGCCGTCCGACCCGGTAAACTGCAGGGATTTATAATTATCCCACTTCCACTTAGGAACTTGCAGCTCTCTGGCGCCCCCCTTACCCTCAGGTCAGTCAGGGAACTGCACCTAGGATAATCAGTCGCCAGACGGGTCACTTGGATGTGTGCTGGCTATTGGGCACGCTGCAGTGAGGGAATTATAATTACTCCGAGCCGCAGCCGGGTAATACACTTATAATACCCGCTCCGTCACTGCCAACGCCACCCCATATGTCAACACTTAACACCCCTTCTTTTAAGCTGCCACCAGCTACGGTTTTTCTTACTGAACAATTTATCAAGAGGGTCCGTAGCAACCCCAAAACAGTAGCGTAGTGCTTCAGGCACGTGCAAATTCGTTTATAGAGCAGGAGAAACAAACTAATAAATTTATAGGTTTATTCCTTAAAAAAAAAAGGCAGTGCTTATACAATATAAAAAAAGATGTAACAAACTGAGGCAATATAGTTATGTACAAATGCAGTTATAAAATAAACGGGATTAAGAATGAAAATCACTCACATGGTTGTTAGATCATTTACAGGCAAGCTGGCTGGGAAAGGAGCCACACGTCATAGTTCATTTGCAGATCTGTTAGTCAGGACATCCCAGCAGAAAGTGCCTAAGGAACTTCACTGCAAGACTTATGCATGTCAGCTTCTGACCTCACAAAAAGGGGCTGGTTTTCTGGCCACCTCCCCTGGCTGAAAGGTATGGTGTGAGTTCTGAAAGATTATCAGGAGCATAACTCATCCTGAGAACCTCGCAGAAGAATGGCAGACCTATCAATGATCTTACTTTGAAATGACGGTTCAAATGAGCCCACACGCGGGTGGGCTAGTTTATAGGGCATCCGAGAATTCCATTTCTCGGGTTCTGTTGGAGTTACGGGTTTACCAGTACCACGGGAACGATGCCTGTCAGGCGCATGTTTCACAACAGTACTTTCGTGTTTCTAGCGAACGCTCCCACCGTGTTATTAACCAAAACAGAATGGAGTCTCCAAGATGGCTGCTAGGGTAGGAACAGCACATGTGCTAACAATGGAGACCCATGCGGTGAAGCGGGAAAACTTCCAGCACTGGCAGCTCACATTACACTGCCTGAGTGCAGGCTGGGGGGTTGGTGAGAAGCATGAGAGAGGGAGGGGGGGGAACTTTGCTCGGTGGGCTGTAGTTCTGCACAGCACAAGACATGGAGCTTACAGTATTATCACACCCCCACAAGTGTTCTATCGTATTAATGTCCAGGGATTGGGCCGGTCGCTCAATAACCTCAGTTTTGTTGGCCCGAAACCAAGATTTTGCTCATTTACTGTTGTGTTTAGGGTCGTTGTCTTGTTGAAACCCCCATTTCAAGGGCATATCCTCTCCAGCGTAAGGCAACATGACCTCTTCAAATATTTTAACCCCTTAGTTACTGATGACGTACTATTGCGTCATCGGTAAGTATCCCCTGCTTTGAGGTGGGCTCCGTCAGTGGGATCCGGCGGGATCAACATGTTAGGGCAGGTTAGGCTAGGATATGGGTTGAACTAGATGGACTTAAAGTCTTCTTTCAACCTTAATAACTATGTTACTATGTTACTATGTTATAGACACCTCTATGGTTGTTGCAGGCACATTGCTATGAGCGCACCCCCAGTGGTCGGCGCTCATAGCAATGCAGAAAATCTGCTACGTATAGGCGATCTGAGCATCGCCTGTAAGTAGCAGAGCCGATGAAGTGTGGCAGCTTCTAGTCTCCCATGTAGGCTATTGAAGCATGCCAAAAGTAAAAAAAAAATGTGTTTAAAAATTTAAAAAAAATAAAAGTTCAAATCACCCCCCTTTCGCCATGGTGCACACCTAACATGAGGCAAGTTGAGCACTCTGCCTCAGGCGGCACATCCCTGAAGAGTGAGGGGGTGCCAGATTCTTATCTCCGGGCTCCTGCATCAGCTGGTGTTTCTCATGTATCATGTATTGCTGCTCTGTGTGCACAGAACCTGTGATGAGGTCACAGGAGAGGAGCCAGGTGTCACATGATAAGGGGCCTCCCTCAGTGAATGCAACTCTTTTATTATAAAAATATAAACAAAACATACTGTAATAAATAACAAACTGTACATAAATAAAACATAGCTAAAATAAGTAACCGAAACAAAAGAAACCAGCTTCAATAAACCAAAAAGTCCAGAGTCCTTCCAAAGCTATTGCAGCTCCTTTTCAAAGGACCCCCAGCAGGAACATTACCCTTAAACAAAATTAAAAATAAAACATAAAAGAAACATGCACACACACTGACACACGCACCCCCCCCCCCCAAAAAAAAAGGAAAAAAGGCCTCACCATACAACTCAACCTATATATACACACTACTATATACACTACTATATTTACACAATAAGACATGCACAAAATTTTATTTTTTTTTCCCCCACCACACCACAGGTCCATGAGTTCATGCCCTTTTCACAGCAAACTTGACGGGTCCATGAAAGTTTATGCCTATTTTTTTTAATAAATTTATAACCCTTGGATCCATGGCAAGTTCCATGCCTTCCCCCCCACACAAAACCCCCACCAAACCTAAACTATATCCTCCCAAACATATAACTATTTACACTTATATACAAAACATAACATTAACAGACCTACCACACAAGAATACTACATTACCTTACATTACTTTAAACACATTATAAACATTTATAGACATTAACACTATACACTGACCACCTAACTTGCAAGCCCCAAGTTCAGCACCTGCAAGCCCAATATCCATTATTTCTTGAATTTACAAAACAAAAAGCTAAGTGTGCCACTCACCAGCCCACCACCGGGAAACTGGAGTCCTAAGAGGCCCCAGCCCTAACCACCAACACACGCACCCTGTCCCTCACCAACTAAATCTGTCCCTAAAAGAAAAGAAACTGACCCTAACTATCCCTACCTGTCCATACCTATCCCTACTCTACCGAGCTTATCAAAACTAACTATCTAGCAATCCCTAAACTGGCCCTCCCTGTCCCTATCTGTCCCTACTTTTCTCTCCCTCAACACCCACACCACCTTATCTTACCCTACCAACAATCTCACACAGACCAGCTCTCCCTAGGGCACGTTAAAGGAGAAACCCCTCCAAAGTCAAGAGGCCCTCCTCGCACCCAGCCTCTCTAATCCAAAGAGCGCACCTTCCCCAGGTCACCCAAGATGTTTCTAACCACCTCATCCCGGGAGAGGACTTTCCGCTGCGTGGAAACTAAACTCTGTGCATTCCAAGTGTGGAACCTAATGACTACACTAACTAGGAATAA
>JARQOD010012658.1:0-18756 GCA_033576555.1 Oophaga sylvatica | reverse complement strand
AAGAAGAAGTCACAGGTCTGTGAGAGCCAGAAATCTTGCATGTTTTAGGTGACCAAATACTTATATTCCACCATGATTTGTAAAATAAATCTTGCCAAATCAGACAAGGTGATTTTCTGGATTTGTTTTCTCATTTTGACTCTTATAGTTATGGTTTAGCTATGATGTCAATTACAGGCCTCTCTCATCTTTTTAAGTGGGAGAACTTGCACAATTGGTGGCTGACTAAATACTTTTTTTCCCCACTATATAACCATACAAGATATAAAGTATTTTGGTAGCATTTGGTAATGTTTTTCGTAAAACGTCCTGTTGAAGGGAATCTATCAGTAGAATCAACCATCATAAGCCATCAATATGGGCATGTAGGTCATAGGAAGCTGAATAAAATGATACCTTGTATCACGAACATCGCATTGCACTTGCTCACTGAGCCAGTGCGCGTGTCCTGAGTAAGACAGACTGCACTCAAAGATACCTGTGGAGCGGGGCAGCAGCGGTGAAGATGCGTGCTTCAGACTAACAGGACCTGAAGCATGTGACTGCCAAGGGGCGACGCCGGCCATAGGTCTCTCAGAGGAAGCAGGAGCAGAGAGATATTGTTTCAGGCCAAACTGTCATGTGTGCATCGCCACGAAGATCGTCGCGGTTGCACATTCTGACTTCTCACAGCTGAGTTGCTGTTTCTTTGTGTTTGGCAGTTAGGGAGTTAATTCTGTCTGTGCTCAGTTCTGGGACTGGGTGCAGTTTCTCCCGGCTGCAATTAATTATTTGTTGATTGGTTTCCTTTAAATCTCGGTTGTCTGTTTGGGAGTTGCCAGTGAAATTCTTCATGCAGACCACAGATAGGATTGTATCTGTATAGACTTAAGTTAAAGAGCTCCTTAGTTGTTTTAAGCTCACCTTGCTTAGAGTTTAATATCCCAGATCATTTATGTTCCTTCTGTGTTTGAGTGTGTATGCAAGTCTGTGTTTTCTCCAGTCTGTCTTATATTTCTAATCTGTGTATTTAGCAGAGATCAGCCCATATCCCTTTGGTGGTAATCAGAATCCTTCTTAGGACTGATTGCAGGGTTCAGGGACTGATAGGAGACAGGGTTAGGCTGGAGACTTGGACCTCTGAACCATTATCAGTACCTCCAAGGTGAGGGATTAGTTAGGACCCCAGCTTAGGGTCAGGTTAGACCCCCGGTCCTCTTCTTTCCTGTGACAGTGTATCAAGTCCTCAAGATTTATCCTGAGTTCAACGGATATCGTGTCAGGTAAATCTATTCTTTATTTACATGCTGATGTTGCTAATCTATATGTTGTATAGAGTGTTGTTCTTTTAAGAATAGTTTACTGACATCGTACACATATCATAAGACCGCGTGACATTTTCACTGGCCCATAAAATTATTCCCAGTTGCCATGGATCCAGTAGCCCAGCTGGCTCTGCAGTTGCAGGGATTATCCATGGAGCTGACGGACATTAAGTCCAAAGTTTTGTCTCCCTCGGAGCAAACCAGATTTGAACCTAAAGTAGCTCTCCCGGACAGGTTCACTGGTGGGCGAGACAAATTTTTTACCTTCAGGGAAGCATGTAAATTGTATTTTCGGCTTCGGCCTCGATCATCAGGGAGTGAAGAGCAGAGAGTGGGAATTGTTATCTCGCTCCTACAAGGGGACCCTCAATCCTGGCATTTTCCCTTCCTCCGGGATCTCCGGCTCTACAGTCAGTAGATCGATTTTTTACTGCCCTAGGTTTGGTATATGATGACCCAGATCGGGTCTCTCTTGCTGAGACAAAATTACGTAAGATACAGCAGGGAGATCGTCCGGCGGAGGAATTTGCTTCTGAGTTCCGTAGATGGGCTACAGATACTCAGTGGAATGACCCAGCTCTTAGGAGCCAGTTTTGTCATGGGCTTTCTGACAAATTAAAGGACGTTTTGGCTCAGTATGATTCTCCTCCATCACTGGAGGCTGCTATGGCCCTGGCTATCCGTACTGATAGACGGCTCCGGGAGAGGTGCGAGGTAACTCCGCCCCTGTTGTTACTCCACCTACTACTAAAGTCCCTTATGTTGAGGTTCCCCTTGTCTGTTCGGAGGAGCCTATGCAGTTGGGAGGGACATCATTTCGTAGGAGGGGATTGGCGGTACGCCGCAGGACTAGAAGGTGTTTCTTCTGCGGGAAAGAGGGACATTTTGTTGGGGGATGTCCGTCCCGTGCCTTGTTGAACAAGAAGTCGCCGGAAAACTGTTAATCCCAGGTTCTGTGGTGGACGACAACCTGGGAGTATGTATTTCGTCCGCTAGTTCTTCTCAGTTCCTTGTACCAGTGGAGGTGGTGGTTGGTACGAGAGTGGAGAGATTTTCTGTTCTTCTTGATAGTGGGTCCGGGGCTAATCTGGTTGACGCTCAGTTTGCTCAGGCTCAAGGTATGCATCTGAGTGTATTGGTCAAACCGATCCCTATATTCTCCATTGACGCCAGGCCTCTCGGCCAAGGTAGCTTTGTTCATGAGGTTCATAACATTGACCTTCGGGTAGGGGCAATACATAGGGAAATATTATCTTGTTATGTGTTGGAGGGTCTACCTACTCCTATTGTGTTGGGACTTCCTTGGTTGGTTAAACATAACCCTGTGATTAATTGGCAGTCCAGAGAGATAAGCCAATGGGGTGAGTTTTGCAAAAGTAACTGCATGAACACAGTCATCAGTGCGGTCGTGCCTAGTACTTTGCCTCCTTTTTTGGAGGACTTTGGGGATGTGTTCTCTGAGGAGGGGTGTCAGGAGTTGCCTCCTCATCGCGTGTATGACTGCTCTATTAATTTACTTCCTGATGCTAAGTTACCTAAAGCTAGGTTATATAACCTTTCTGGTCCTGAGAGGCAGGCTATGAAAGATTATATTTCGGAAAGTCTGGCCAAAGGGCATATTAGACCTTCATCTTCATCAGTGGCCGCGGGGTTCTTCTTTGTGAAGAAAAAAGATGGAGGCCTACGCCCTTGCTTGGATTTCCGCGAACTTAATCGGATTACTGTTCGAGATCCGTATCCACTCCCTCTGATTCCTGATCTCTTCAATCAAATTGTTGGCGCCAAATGGTTCTCTAAATTGGATCTCAGGGGGGCGTATAATCTGATTAGGATAAAAGAGGGGGATGAGTGGAAAACGGCGTTTAACACGCCGGAGGGACATTATGAGAACCTTGTCATGCCTTTTGGTCTGACTACTGCACCAGCAGTATTCCAACATTTTGTTAATGACATTTTTCGTCATCTGGTGGGGCTGTTTGTGGTCGTATATTTGGATGACATTTTAATTTACTCGCCAGATCTTGTGTCTCACCAGGAGCATGTGAGACAGGTGTTGCAGATCTTGCGAGACAATAAACTATACGCCAAACTGGAAAAGTGTGTATTCGCCGTACAGGAACTTCAGTTTTTGGGTTTCTTGGTGTCAGCCTCCGGTTTCCGTATGGACCCTGAAAAGGTGAGAGCAGTGCTTGAATGGGATCAGCCAGAGGATCTTAAGGCTCTGCAGCGTTTTCTGGGTTTGCTAACTACTACCGGAAATTTATTTGTAATTTCTCATCTGTTGTCAAACCTCTCACTGACATGACAAGAAAAGGGACGGATTTTTCTAAATGGTCGGACAAAGCTTGCCAAGCTTTTTCCTCTTTGAAAAAATGTTTTGCTTCGGCACCCGTTCTCATCCAACCAGATGCATCACAGCCGTTCATTGTGGAGGTGGACGCGTCTGACGTAGGGGTGGGTGCAATATTGTCCCAGGGTCCGTCCCCTGGTAAATGGCATCCGTGCGCTTTCTTTTCTAAGAAATTGTCGTCCGCCGAAAGGAATTATGATATCGGCAATAGGGAACTTTTGGCCATTAAGTTGGCTTTTGAAGAATGGCGTCACTTTTTGGAGGGGGCAGTCCACACGGTCACCGTCATTACTAATCACAAGAACCTGCTGTATTTGGAATCTGCTAAGCGTCTGAATTCCAGACAAGCTCAATGGTCGTTGTTTTTTACCAGGTTTAATTTTGTTGTCACTTATCGCCCTGGATCTAAGAATGTTAAGGCGGATGCCTTGTCTCGCAGTTTCCCAGGGGCCGGGAAAATGGATGACCCGATTCCTATCCTTCAGGAGGGGGGTGGTAGTGTCGGCTGTATGTTCTGAGCTTGAGGAGGAGGTATTAGAGGTTCAGGGGGACGCCCCTGCAGGACCTCCAGGGAGACTGTTTGTCCCAAATCAGTTGAGACAAAAGGTTATTGAGGCACATCATAATTCTGCTTTAGCAGGACATCCAGGGAGTAAGGCTACTTTAGATCTCCTTTCTCGCCGGTTTTGGTGGCCTAACGTTAATAAAGATGTTTTAACTTTTGTCGCGTCCTGTGGGGTTTGTGCTCGCTCTAAGACCCCTCATACCCGTCCGTCTGGGACCCTCTTACCCTTGAAACTTCCGGAGCGTCCATGGACTCATTTGTCTATGGACTTCATCACGGACCTTCCTCAGTCGTCAGGGAAGACTGTCATACTGGTGGTTGTTGACAGGTTCAGTAAGATGGCACATTTCATTGCTCTTTCTGCCCTCCCTAATGCTAAAACTCTGGCTCAGGTGTTCATTGGGGAGATTGTGAGACTTCATGGGTTGCCTTCTGATGTGGTGTCAGATAGGGGGTCTCAGTTTGTGTCCAAGTTTTGGAGGGCATTTTGTTTACGTCGGGGGATGCAATTGTCATTTTCCTCGGCTTTTCATCCGCAGACCAATGGTCAGACAGAGCGTCTGAATCAAAGCCTAGAGACTTATCTTCGGTGTTTTGTCTCAGAGAACCAGGAGGACTGGTCTTCTTTCTTGCCTCTGGCAGAGTTCGCTCTTAACAACAGGCGGAGCGAGTCCACTGGTAAATCCCCGTTTTTTGGGGCATATGGTTTTCATCCCCAGTTTTGTACTTTCAATGGGGGGGGCCCTTCTGGGTTCCTGAGGAGGAGCGTTTCTCGTCGTCACTTGCTTCAGTGTGGAGAGGTGTATTGAATAATCTGAGTGCTATGGGGAACCGTTATAAACGTATGGCTGATAGGAGGAGAGTTTCTGGTCCAGATCTGAATGTGAACGATCTGGTATGGTTGTCTACCAGGAATATAAAACTTAAAGTTCCCTCCTGGAAACTGGGTCCCAGATTCATCGGGCCGTACAGGATCAGTTCCATAATTAATCCTGTGGCATTTCGTCTGGACCTCCCTCCTACGTTTAAAATTCATAATGTGTTCCACAAGTCATTACTTAAGAGGTACGTGGCACCAGTCATACCACCATCACCTCTACCTCCTCCTCCAGTGGTGGTCAATGGTAACTTGGAGTTTCAAGTGTCAAAGATCATTGACTCACGTCTGAATCGCCGGTCCCTTCAGTACTTGGTGCATTGGAAGGGGTATGGTCCAGAGGAGAAGACGTGGGTTCCTGCGTCTGACATTAACGCAGATCGTTTGGTGCGGACCTTCCACAGAACTCACCCGGGCAAACCTGGCCCTGAGGGTCCGGAGGCCCCTCGTAGAAGGGGGGGTACTGTCATGTGTGCATCGCCACGAAGATCGTCGCGGTTGCACATTCTGACTTCTCACAGCTGAGTTGCTGTTTCTTTGTGTTTGGCAGTTAGGGAGTTAATTCTGTCTGTGCTCAGTTCTGGGACTGGGTGCAGTTTCTCCCGGCTGCAATTAATTATTTGTTGATTGGTTTCCTTTAAATCTCTGGTTGTCTGTTTGGGAGTTGCCAGTGAAATTCTTCATGCAGACCACAGATAGGATTGTATCTGTATAGACTTAAGTTAAAGAGCTCCTTAGTTGTTTTAAGCTCACCTTGCTTAGAGTTTAATATCCCAGATCATTTATGTTCCTTCTGTGTTTGAGTGTGTATGCAAGTCTGTGTTTTCTCCAGTCTGTCTTATATTTCTAATCTGTGTATTTAGCAGAGATCAGCCCATATCCCTTTGGTGGTCATCAGAATCCTTCTTAGGACTGATTGCAGGGTTCAGGGACTGATAGGAGACAGGGTTAGGCTGGAGACTTGGACCTCTGAACCATTATCAGTACCTCCAAGGTGAGGGATTAGTTAGGACCCCAGCTTAGGGTCAGGTTAGACCCCGGTCCTCTTCTTTCCTGTGACAGTGTATCAAGTCCTCAAGATTTATCCTGAGTTCAACGGATATCGTGTCAGGTAAATCTATTCTTTATTTACATGCTGATGTTGCTAATCTATATGTTGTATAGAGTGTTGTTCTTTTAAGAATAGTTTACTGACATCGTACACATATCATAAGACCGCGTGACACAAACAGGACCTGCAGCACCTGACTGCTGGGGGGCGTGGCATAAGCTCCGAGAGCTAGGAGCAAAGGAAAATGCCTAGAAGGGTAACTACGGGACAGAATTACCAAGGGGCATAGACAAAACGGATCGTCAGGATAGCCAGGTCATACACAGAGGGAGCAACGCAGTACAAGTGGAGCAAGCAGAGAATAATCAAAACATAGCCAAGGGGTCATACACAGAGGGAGCAACGCAGTACAAGAGAAGCAGGCAGAGGGTAATCTGAACGTAGCAAAGAGATCAGAAAACCAGAACGGGCAAATACACAGTACCAAGACAGTAGACAAACTCACAACGAAGAGACGGACCGGGTCAAAACCAAACAAGCAACAAGATAAGGCACAGGCACACAGGAGGTCAACTAACTCAGCCGAGGGCAGGAGTATAACTGACACCAGACCTAGGTCAACTGGCAACTAAATAGCCCCCTCTGCCAGAGAGAGGTTGAAACCATTAACCCAGTCTGACCAGGACAGGACAAAGACAAAACCCCGTCCTGGATCATGACACCTTGATATACGTGATCCGATGTCTTATTTTTAGAGATATCCATGCCTTTCTTATTTATAAATGAGCTGTCAGGACTATGGGCCAAACACTGATCTCCCTGAGAATCTGCCTCCAGATCTTATTTTAAATGAAAGGGGGTGTTACCTATTATGATTAGTGGCATCCAGGAAGCCAGAAACGCGTCAGTTTTTAAAGCCTGTTTGTCCTTTTTATGGCTTGCTAATAAAGTCCTTATTTTATTGAGCCGTTGGAAGTGCTGCTCTCCCTCTTTTTTTCCTTCACCTGACTTGAAGCACTTGTGGTTGGCCACTAAGAGTGTACAAAGCTTTGGTGTTCTGACTCCGTACACTGTTTTACATTCTGCTGGAGCTGATAGCTAATCAATTGGGTGTTAGAACCCAAGCATCTGATATTGATGACCTATCCATAGAATAGGTCATCAGTATTGAAGTTGTTGACAATGTCTTTAAAATGTTTTACAAACTGAGACAGTTATAGTATATCGATAAGATAAAGCCATAAATATCTGATAGGTTTGGCCCTCTAGAATGGAGGAAATAGCTCCCCAAATAGGGGAGCAGCCTAGACTCCATGCTGATAGATTAAAGGAATAGTAATGGGGTGGGGGAGGGTCAAAAAGAAAGTAATTTGTCATACTCTGAGGCAGTGGCAGGGGTACACTGTGAAAGGCTTGGGCCAATTTCATGACACCAGTCCAGTGTCCAGGGCCTTATGATCTGGTATTTTTGACAAGGAGGGAAAAGTTTCTCAAGCAATACCTGGCCAATAAAACCAGCATACTTCCTAATTTCTCTGCAACCTTCCGCTATTGGGTCCCAAAGCGGGACAGCTAGCATGAGCTGTCCCTCTATGCCTTGGAGGTGTTATGCTTCCCTGCCACTAGCATCTTGTCTGAGCCAGTTTTAGTGACATCTGGGGTACATAACAGACAGGCGAATTGGCCTGTCAACAGAAAGTCCTGCAGACTTACTCTGATAAAAATTAACACAGACTGGATTAGACCTGACTTTTCCACATCACCAGATGACAGCAGCACATAAAGTGTTTTTAATGTTCAATATTTGAATCAGGCCGACCAGTTCTTGCCTTCTAGGGTCTATGGATGACTGGATGACCCTCCATGCTGAGTAATATGTTGAAGCAATATAAATAAAATTATTATTACTATTTGTATGAAGTTCTGCAGCAGCTGAGGTATCAATTAAAAGGTTTTTCAGCAGCCGAGGTATGTGTTATGTTCTGCAGTAGCTTAAGGTGTATTATGTTCTAGAGTAGCTGATGTATGTACTGTATTATGTTCTGCGTCAGCTGAGGTCTATTATGACGCTTTGGAGCAGCGGAGGTCTATTATGAGATTACGCAGCAACTGAGATGTGTATTATGAGCTTTTGCAGCAGCTCAAGAATGTGTTATGAGGTTTTGCAGCAGCTGAGGTGTGTATTATGATTTCTGCAGCAGATGAGGTGTATTATGTGCAATGTATTCTATAATTTTCTGTGGATTTCAACATCATTGATTTTTTTTTTACTTTTCATAACACGCCATAAAGCCAGAGACAAATCTGCATGATTTGCAGTGGGTTTGTTTTCCTGCAAAATTATTTGCAGCATCGCCAACTCGTTTTTTAGACATTTACTGTTTATCAAATCCTGAAAATATACAATAAATGTCTAAGACTGGAATAGCCTTTTAAACCAGTTAAGGCTAACCATATTAAGTGACTAACAAGAGTTATCTTACTATTGGATCATTTGTGATATTTGTTATATGCCATTTGTTTCAGACGTTCATATGGAATCTAGACTGATTCATACTCAGTTACATGTATTTAGGAAGGTGTTCTTCTCTTGGAACATTGCATCTGGAGGAGAACACGTTGCCTTATGGGTCACTGGACATGAAAACAAGGGGAAGTCGGTAAGCATAAAAAGTGGATGAGGTCTTAAAACTAATAAGCTTCCTATTTTTTTAATGTATATAGCTTGAAAAGTTTGCTAAAGATAGACACGCAGATACAAAGCCAATGTAGCGGCTATAAAAAGATGTGCATTTACATACCGGGCATGATGCAAAATTAATGAGCCATTTAAATAATAAATATCTGTGGCGGAGGGAGTGAAAGCTTTGGAGAGAATCATCTGCACAGTGGATGACTACAGGGATCTTTGCTCTAACATTACACTTCACATAATTAACCAGATATCACAAGGGATGTATTTTCCTGTCTGGTATTGCCCTTCCCTGGGGATTCTAATGCAATCTTGATTTTAAAGAATGCCTCCACTTTGAACTTACTCTTCACAATACTTTAAAGTACAGCTCAACTAGCAATGCCCCACTAGACTCTCATTATTGGAATTAGCTTAGTGAGCAATTTGATAATTAGATGCAAGACTTACCGTATATTAATATTCATATGTTCTATAATACATGTCTACTGTATACATCATTACTGTAAGGCTAGTATGAAGTTACTGCTCTTAAACAAAGGCTTTGATAGTGGGAATAACAGAATATGGCTGTAATTGTAATGAGTATAATGCATAATTAATTATTTATCATTTTTTAATTACTAAATGCAATTAAAAAATCAATTCACAAGAGTTCACAACACATTAGGAGGCATTTACAGCCAAGTAACTCAATAAATCATGAATGAAAACACCACTCCAGCTTTTTCTTTTATTGCAGTCCTGGAGTGGTGCTACTAATCTAAGTTCCTTGTCCCTAGTTTCATACTTACCAACTGCCATCTTCATTTTTTCCCGCCCCTCCAGTCTGTCTTCAGCAGTTTGCGACCTGCCGGATCGCTCCAGTGTTTGCTGGGCAATCCAGAAGTCGCAACTCAATGTAATATGAGAGCCAGAACTAAGACAGAACCAGGCCAAAACCAGCTCTCACAGACTTTCATTGAGAGCTTGTGACTGATACCTATAACTTCAGTAGTCAGAAGTTGAGGTCACAAGATGGCGGCACTAGACCGGAGCAGCGCCGGGAATTGCTGAAGATGGTGACTGGTAAGTATAAGACAAGGGTCAAGGAACCACTCTAGCGCTGCAATAAAAATGAACCCTGGAGTGGAGCTTTAATGGATAAGAAATTTTGCAAAAAATGTGTTTTCTCTGCTTCCTTTAATATATATTTATATAAAATGTATAAAACTGTGTGATTTACAATTTTACTAGATTCATTAATAGTCTTTCCAGCTTTTGTAAAGTAAAAATTTGAGCCAAGCTGGCCAGATATTGTCACGACACAGCTGTCGGGTGACCGGGACCAAGGGCTCCTTCCCTGTCCCTGACACTAGGAGGCTTCCTAGCTTGCCCTATTCCCCAGGATACTTCTGAAGGTGAAGATGCCGGGGCCGCCACCCTTGCCTTATCTCCAGAACCTCAGGACCGGGTTTATTGGGGTGTGCCACGTGAAAAGACCAGACCAGTCTGGCCGCATGGACATCAGATGCTGGCACCTATATCCTCTCCTCAGGACCGTACCCCTCCAATGTACCAGATACTGAAGCGACTGACGAACTAAATGAGAATCCACGATTTTTGCTATCTGAAAACTCCAATGACAGGAGATGGTGGTAGTGCTGATGGTATTGAAGAAGTAACATAGTTTTGGAGGAGAGATCAAAATACATTATGGATCCGAAAGGCGGGCGGCAAAGCAAGGCGAAATGCTGCGGGATTGATAGCGGCTATGATCTTATAGGTACCGATAAACCTGGGACTCAGTTTCCAAGATGGAACCTTCAACTTAATTTTCCTAGAGGACAACAACACCAAGTCACCGAAATACAGGTCCGGACCCACCAAACATCTCTGATCAGCCACACTCTTATATCTGGATCCCATCTTCCTCAAATTATTAGTAACCCCCTGCCATACGGATGTATTAAAAGATATTCAGGGCCATGCGTCTGCACAGACTCAGTCTGCACAGGCTTATTTCAAATCCCATATTTCAAATTACAGATTTCTAATTACAACACTCTGAATTAGACTAGAATTCTAGAATGCATTTGGCCACTCATCGCTCCTGCAATATTATCATCTGTACCAATCTAATCAAGCTGTTTCTTCTCTTCCCACAGGTATGCACCGAATGTCGCCAGCTTTTCCCAACTCCTGATTGTGTTTTGTGAACTGCATTTACTCTGCCTGGTATGCACCGAATGTCCCCAGCTTTTCCCAACTCCTGATTGTGTTTTGTGAACTGCATTTACTCTGCCTGGTATGCACCAAATGTCCCCAGCTTTTCCCAACTCCTGATTGTGTTTTGTAAACTGCATTTACTCTACCTGCTATGCACCGAATGTCCCCAGCTTTTCCCAACTCCTGATTGTGTTTTGTGAACTGCATTTACTCTGCCTGGTATGCACCGAATTTCCCCAGCTTTTCCCAACTCTTGATTGTGTTTTGTGAAGTGCTTTTGCTCTCCTTGGTATGCATTGCTTACCCTACCTCTTGCATCCATAATGTACTCCATTCCTCCTGTGTCTTCCATGCCTATCTCTGAGTGTGCAGTCCCTTCCCCCCTTTTTTTCACCTTTGGCTAACTCTGAACATGTGGTGTGGCTAATCACGCCCACATCCCCTCTCACAGCTGATCCCTCTCAGTCCCAGATATATTCAGGGCCATGCGTCTGCACAGACGCAGTCTGCACAGGCTTATTTCAAATCCCATATTTCAAATTACAGATTTCTAATTACAACACTGAATTAGACTAGAATTGGACTGGAATTTGACTGTAAGGTAACGGACTACAACCCCACAACAATGTTTCGACTTCTTCTCACTTTCACCCCCATACTTCTCTATTTTGCCTGATCCCCAGTAATCCCCCCACCTAATAAGGAACTAGTCATTTCTCCCTCCATCCTCCCCAGCCACCTCACCTTCTCCTCAGAACAGTTCCTCCACATACAAGCCTCTTTGTCCAGACACACACGGCCACACCATTGCTTATCCTGCTCCCACCTTCTAACACTATGTCTGTTACTCCTCATTGCTGGCGATGTATCCCCAAATCCTGGTTCTCCTCAACACATCCCCACACTCATTTCTAACACCCTGCCACGATCCTCTACACGTTTCTGCAACCATGATAACCTCATAAACATTCATCCAGCCCACACTCCTCCAGTCCCCCTACCTGGAGCAATATGGAACGCACGCTCAGTCTGCAATAAACTGTCATTCATCCACGACCTCTTCATCACCAACAAACTCTCCTTCCTTGCTATCACTGAAACCTGGCTCACCCCCTCTGACTCAGCCTCTCCAGCTGCACTCTTTTATGGCGGATTCCACCTTTCTCACACCCCCCACCCCAGCAAGAAACATGGTGGAGGAGTTGGCTTGCTCCTCTCCAATTCCTGCTCCTTTACCCCACATCCTCTCCCACCCTCCGCTACTCTTCCCTCATTTGAGGTGCACTCCGTCCGCATCTACTCCCCTTCCAACCTCCAGCTAGCTGTCATATACCCCCCCAGAACTAGCCATCTCCACCTTTCTTGATCACTTCACCACCTGGCTGCTTCATTTCCTCTCTGCTGCATCCCCACTATCATCATGGGTGACTTTAACATCCCCATTGACATTTCCACCTCCTCTGCCTCCAAACTTTTATCGCTCATTGCCTCCTTTGGCCTCACTCAATGGTCCTCTGCGGCCACTCACAAAGATGGTCACACACTGGACCTTATCTTCACCCGCCTCTGCTCCCTTACTAATCTCACTAACTCACCCCTGCCCATCTGACCACAACCTACTGACATTTTCTTCCCTCTCCTCTCCTAGTACGCAAGCCCCGCTCCACAAACTCACTCATCCTCTCAGAAATCTCAAACACCTCAATTTACAATCACTCTCTGAGTCCCTCCTCCCTCTTACAGACATAGCCTCACTTCATGACACAGATGCTGCTGCCACCTGTTATAACACCACAATAACAGCAGCACTTGATTCGGCGGCCCCCCTCGCCCATAGCAAAACTCGCACAATCAGCAGGCAGCCCTGGCTGACCAGCCTCACCAAAGAACTGAGACGGGCTTCCAGGGTTGCTGAGCGGAGATGGAAGAAATCCCGCTCTGCAGAGCACTTAACCGCATGCAAACAGTCCCTCACCAGCTTCAAGTCCACACTCACTGCCGCAAAGCAAACTTACTTCTCATCTCTCATATCCTCCCTGTCTCACAACCCTAAACAGCTCTTCAACACTTTCAATTCTCACTCGTCCCCCAGCACCTCCCCCTCTCATCTCATTACCGCTAAAGATTTTGCCTCCTTTTTCAAGCAGAAGATTGATACGATCAGGTAAAGCTTTGGCCCACAGCACCCAATGCCCCTCTTAGCTGCTCGGCCCTGTTCCTCCAAAACCAACTTCTCCACCTTGACAGAAGATCAGTTCTCCACCCTCCTTTCAAGATCACACCTCATCACTTGAACATTTGACCCGCTCCCATCCCACCTCATCCCTAACCTCGCCACAGTCTTCATCCCTACTCTAACACACCTCTTCAACCTCTCACTTACAAATGGTGTGTCCCCCTCATCCTTCAAACATGCCTCGATCGCACAAATCCTTAAAAAGACCTCCCTTGACCCATCCTCTGCGTCCAGCTATCGCCCGATATCTCTTCTCCCTTATGCCTCAAAACTACTGGAACAGCATGTCCATCTTGAACTGTCCTCCCACCTCTCTTCTTGCTTCCTCTTTGACCACTTACAATCAGGCTTCCGACTGCATCACTCAACTGAAACTGCCCTAACTAAAGTCACCAACGACCTACTAACCGCCAAGAGCAAGCGACACTACTCCATCCTCCTTCTCCTGGACCTGTCTTCTGCCTTCGACACTGTGGACCACTCCCTCCTGCTCCAGATTCTCTCATCTCTTGGCATCACAGGCTTGGCCCTATCCTGGATCTCATCATATCTAACAGATCGAACATTCAGTGTCTCCCTCCCACACCACCTCCTCACCTCGCCCCCTCTCTGTCGGTGTTCCTCAAGGCTCAGTTCTAGGACCCCTACTCTTCTCCATCTACACCTTCGGCCTGGGACAGCTCATAGAATCCCACAGTTTGCAGTATCATCTCTATGCTGATGACACGCAGATCTACCTATCTGGACCTGACCTCACCTCCTTACTGACAAAAATCCCACACTGTCTGTCCGCTATTTCAGCTTTCTTCTCTGCTCGCTTTCTAAAACTGAACATGGACAAAACAGAATTCATCATCTTCCCCCCATCTCACTCTACCCCTCCACCAGACCTATCCCTCAATGTCAACGGCTGCTCACTTTCCCTGGTCCCGCATGCTCGGTGTCTCGGGGTGATACTCGACTCTGCCCTTTCTTTCAAGCCACATATCCAAACCCTAGCCTCCTCCTGCCGTCTCAAACTCAAAAATATTTCCCGGATCCGTGCACTCCTTGACCACGACACCACAAAAACTCTAGTGCATGCCCTTATCATCTCCCGCCTTGACTACTGCAACCTCCTACTCTCTGGCCTCCCCTCTAGCACTCTGGCACCACTCCAATCCATCCTACATTCTGCTGCCCGACTAATCCACCTGTCTTCCCGTTATTCCCCAGCCTCTCCCCTATGCCAAGCCCTTCATTGGCTTCCTATCGTCCAGAGGCACCAGTTCAAAACCCTAACTATGACATACAAAGCCATCCACAACCTGTCTCCTCCATACATCTGTCTCCCATTACTTACCCACACGCAACCTTCGGTCCTCTCAAGATCTCCTTCTCTACTCTCCCCTTATCTCTTCTTCCCACAACCGCATACAAGACTTCTCCCGTGCCTCCCCTATACTCTGGAATTCTCTACCCGAACACATCAGACTCTCGCCTACCATGGAAACCTTCAAAAAGAACCTGAAGACCTACCTCTTTCGACAAGCCTACAACCAGCAGTGATCCTCAGTCTACTGAACCGCCGCACGACCAGTTCTACAATCTCCTAGTGTATCCTCACCCATCCCCTGTAGATTGTGAGCCTTTGCGGGCAGGGTCCTCTCCTTCTGTACTTATGTGTGTCCTGTATTACTCATATTTATTGTACTTGTCTACAGGGTTGGACAAAATAATGGAAACACCTAACGTTTTGGCATCATAATCTTCAAACATGTTATAAACATGCAAACCGTGACATATGGTAATGTTTAGTAGTTGATTATTTGTGTTATGTGATATGTGTATGTAAATTAACTGTTTGTTTTGCATAATTGTAAGAACATTGATGAGAACCTGATACCAATGGCAGACCTCTCGGATTTTCAAAGAGGCCAAATTGTTGGTGCTGGTATGGCGGGCGCTAGTGTAACCAAAAGTGCCCAAATGCTTGGCGTGTCAAGAGGTACTGTCTCCAAAGTAATGACTGCGTTTGAAAGAGAAGGATAAACGTCCGCAGCAAAGCACAGGTTCGGCCGAAAGGCGAAGTTGACTGAGAGAGACCGTCGGACTCTAAAGCGAATTGTGAGGAGGATCGCAAGACCACGGCTCTGAAAATCACTGCTGAGCTCAATCAACACCTACAGAACCCAGTTTCCACAAAAACTATTCGTCGGGAGCTGAACAAATCTGGATTCCACGGAAGAGCTGCAATTCGAAAACCGCTGCTCTCAATGACAAATGTTTCCAAGCAATTAGAGTGATGAAGAACCCTCCAGAATTAGTCCCTCGAGCAGTGGAAACGTGATATTCTCAGACGAATCATCGTTTACCCTATTTCCGACCTCTGGCCGCGTGTACGTTTGGAGACAGCCGAAAGGAGCATTCCATCCAGACTGCCTTCTCCCAACCGTAAAACATGGCAGAGGTTCTGTGATGATCTGGGGTGCTATTTCGTGGAGATCCGCCGGGCCAATGATATCCCTTCATGGAAGAATTAACAGCCGCGATTATTTAGGCATTTTGGGCGACCAAGTGCATCCTATGGTTCAAGCACTGTTCCTGGAGGGGAATGCCATCTTTCAGGATGATAATGCACCAATTCATACAGCTAGAATCGTTTAAAGCATGGCACGAGGAACATTCTAATGAAGTTGAGCATCTCATCTGGCCCCCAGAATCCCCAGACCTCAACATTATTGAGCATTTATGGTCGATTTTAGAGATTCAAGTTAGACGTCGATTTCCACCGCCATCGTCGCTCAAAGAACAGGAGGGTGTTTTAACTGAAGAATGGGCTAAAATTCCTTTGGAAACAATTCACACCTTGTATGAATCCATACCTCGGAGAATTGAGGCTGTAATCGCCGCAAAAGGTGGACCTACACCATATTAAACTAACTTTTGTTGATGTTTCCAGGTGTTTCCATTATTTTGTCCAACTCCTGTATATTCTCCCCCTCTCACATGTAAAGCGCCACAGAATAAATGGTGCTATAAAAATGAATAATAATAATAATGATGAAAACTGTTCCTCGTCAGGTAACCCAGAAGGATGATTTTTATTAAATAAACTGAACTGAAAATGGAATCCATAGGCTAAAAACGGGAACTTACAAGTAGATTCATGACAACGATTATTTACAGTGAATTCGGCTAACAGTAAGTAAATAACCCAATCATCCTGATTTTCAGACACAAAATTCTGGTTAACCTGCTCAGTCTGTCTATTAGACTACGGGTGAAATGCCGAAGGCAATGACAGCTGGATCCCCAGATGGGTGCAAAATGCCTTCCAAAACTTGGAGACAAACTGTACCCCTGGTCAGAAGCAATATCGGGATCCCATGTAACCTTACAATTTCCCTGACGAAGATTTGTACCAAGGATTTGGCATTCAGTAAGGCTAGTAAAGCGATAAAATGAGACAACTTACTGAATCTATCTACCACCACCAGAATTACAGTATTCCCCGCCGACACGGGTAGATCCGTAATAAAATCAAGCGACAAGTGAGTCCAAGGTCTTCTGGGAATCTCCAATAGTTGGAGAGCCCCCAACGGACGAGTATGAGAGGTCTTAGAACATGCACAGACACTGCAGGCGGCTACATACTCCCGGACATCCTGATGAACACCTGGCCACCAAAAACGCAGAGTTAGAAGATCAGTGGTGGCTTTATTACCAGGATGTCCAGCCAAAACCAAATCGTGATGTTCACTAAGGACTCCAAAATGAAGATTGGCAGGAACAAATAGTTTACCAAGTGGAAAGGCTGCAGGGGCGTCCCCCTAAGCGTCAACAACCTCTCTTTCCAGTTTGGATCATATAGACAAAATAGCCACCCCTTTTTGAAGAATAGGTACCAGTTCACACTTATCTCCACCCCCAGGAAAACAGAGAGCATCAGCCTTAATGTTTTTATTCCCCAGCCTATATGTGACAAAAAACTTAAACCTGGTAAAGAACAAAGCCCATCTTGCCTGTCGAGGTATTAAACATTTCGTCAATTCCAAATATACAAGATTCTTATAATCCGTGATTACCATAACTGGATGAACCGGCCCTTCCAAAAAATGACGCCACTCTTCAAAAGCCCACTTGATTGCTAAGAGTTCGCTGTTACCAATGTCATAATTTTTCTCAGGAGATCAGGAGATGACAGTTTTTTGGAAAAATAAGCATATGGTCGCCATTTACCAGGAGATGCACCCTGCAACAACACAGCCACCACTCCTTACCTCAGACGCATTGACCTCAATGATTAAAGGCTGAGAGACGTCAGGCTGTATAAAGATCGGCACAGATGAAAAACAGCTCTTTAAAGTATCAAATGCCTCCCTGGCAGGACTGGACCACTTGGACAAGTCCATTCCCTTCCTAGTCATATCCGTCAGAGGTTTGGCTACTACCGAAAAGTTTTTGATAAACTTACGGTAATAGTTGGTGAGGCGAAACCTAAAAACCTTTGTAATGCCTTCAAATCCTTAGGACGATCCCAATCCAATACCGCCTGGACTTTCGCCAGATCCATGCAAAAAACAGTGGATGCCAACACATATTCTAAGAAAGGGATCTCCTCAACTGAGAACATAGACTTCTCAGGTTTGACATATAATTTATTGTCCCTGAGTATATGTAAGACCTGCCTGACATGTACCTGATGTGACTTAAGGTCAGGTGAAAAAACTAATATGTCATCCAGATAGATAACCACAAATCTGCTTACCAGGAGACTAAAGATGTCATTTATAAAGTGCTGAAAGACGGCGGGTGCGTTCGTCAACCCAAAAGGCATCACCAGGTTCTCATAATGTCCTTGAAGAGTATTAAATGTAGTTTTTCCACTCATTCCCCTCTTTAATGCGAATGAGATTATATGCCCCTCTGAGGTCCAGTTTTGAGAACTATTTTACTCCCACAATCTGCTTAAAGAGGACCGGGATGAGAGGGAGTGGATAAAGATCACGGACAGTGAACATATTGTATTCATGATAATCCAGGCATGGGCATAACCCCAAATCCTTTTTCTTTACAAAAAAAACCCCGCGGCAATGGGAGACAAGGATGGTCTGATATGACCCTTTGCCAGGCTTTCCACGATGTAGTCCTTCATGGACTGCCATTCTGGACCAGAGATGTTATATAGTCTGCTTTTAGGCAGCTTGGCTCCAGGAACTAAATTAATGTCGCAATCATAAGGATGATGAGGAGGAAGTTCTTGACTCCCCTGCTCAGAGAACACATCCCCAAAATCCGACAGGTATTTGTCATGGGTGCATCGCCACGAAGATTGTCGCGATTGCACATTCTGACTTCTCGCAGCTGAGTTGCTGTTTCTTTGTGTTTGGTAATGAGGGAGTTAATTTTACCTAGCTCTTTGCTAAGACTAGGTCCAGCCTCGCCCGGCTGCTTTTGATTATGTTCTAATTAGCTTCCTTTATATAGCTGC
>JARQOD010012657.1:0-18757 GCA_033576555.1 Oophaga sylvatica | reverse complement strand
TATTTGCTGTGCAGCTCCCTGAAGAAGGTGTCTCCATTCCTTGAAGGCGGCAATAATGGCCAACAATTCTCTATTGCCCACATCGTAGTTCCTCTCAGCCGAAGACAACTGCTGGGAAAAGAAGGCACAGGGATGCAAGACATTCTTCTCACCTGTTCTCTGAGAGAGTATAGCTCCAACGGCACAGTCTGAAGCATCCACCTCTATTATGAAGGCAAGCTCGGGGTTGGGATGTACTAAGATAGGTGCGGTGGTAAATTTATCCTTTAAACAGGAAAATGCTTCCTGAGCTTGCAGGGTCCAGGAGAACCTAGACTGTTTCCGGGTAAGTTGGGTGATAGGTGACACTACCTCAGAGAAATTCTTAATGAAACGTCTATAGAAGTTGGCAAACCCGATGAAGCGCTGCACCTCCTTCACATTTCTAGGAATTGGCCAATCCTTGATGGCTTGGGTCTTGCTTCCATCCATACTAATCCCTTGCGTAGATAGTACATACCCCAGAAATTGAATTTCGGTCCTATGGAATTCACACTTTTCAAGTTTGATGTAGAGATGGTTTTGTCTTAGGCGTTTAAGACCATTCTCACATGTCCATGATGTTCCTCTGTGGAGTTAGAAAAATTAGAATATCATCCAGATAAATCACCACAAATGTATCTAGGAGATCCCTGAAGATGTCATTCACCAAGTGTTGGAAAGTGGCTGGGGCGGTACTCAGACCAAAAGGCATAATTAGATATTCGAAGTGTCCATAGCGTGACCTGAATGCAGTCTTCCATTCATCCCCAGGTCTAATACGGACCAAGTTATAGGCCCCACGGAGATCCAGTTTAGAGAAAATTTTGGCGTGCCGCACTCTCTCCAACAACTCAGGGATTAAAGGCAATGGATAACGGTTTCTAATAGTAACCTTATTGAGTTCCCTATAGTGTATGCAGGGTCTCAGAGATCCATCTTTCTTCTTCACAAAGAAGATGGGTGCACCTGCGGGAGATGAAGAGGGGCGTATGAAGCCTTTGGCTAGATTTTCATCTATGTAGTCCTTCAAAGCTTTTAGCTCGGGCCCTGCTAGGGGGTAGATCTTACCAAAAGGTATCTCGGCTCCAGGCAATAATTCGATTGGACAATCATATGGACGGTGAGGAGGAAGCTGATCAGCGTTCTTCTTGTCACATAAATCCACATAGTCCTGGTATACAGCTGGTAGTTCAGGGACTGACATGGTTCCTTTAGGAACAGAGCAAGCTGAAACTCCTTGACTCATCTGTTTCTCCGGAAAGTGTAATTCCTTGGTCTCCCAGTTAATCGTAGGATTCTGCGCCTGCAGCCATGGTAGCCCTAGAATAATGGGAAAGTGGGGAGAAGAGATAAGCATAAAAGACATTTTCTCCTGATGAGCTTTACCCATAAGGACCCTCAAAGGCTCTGTTTCCTGATCCACTGGTCCAGAGGTCAGTAGAGAGCCATCCACAGTCTCCATCTGTACTGGAGTAGCCTTCTTCACTGAATGTATCCCCTGTTTCAGAGCAAAGGAGATATCCATAAAATTTCCACTTGCTCCTGAGTCGATCATAGCAGAGCTAGACACCCAGACTGAGTCCACCCAGAGTTTGATGGAAAGGAAGCAATGAGAATTATTTCTTTTACAACTCAGCTGGGACACCGCTGAGGAAACTTGAAAAATTGCAGCGTTTATACCGTCATTGTCCCCAGAACTAACAGAGTTTAAGTCCGAAAAATCAAGATCTCTTGCAGCAGATCTCTCTGGAGTCTGAGGCTCGGACATGACAGAGCTCCTCTCGCAACACTCACAGTGAATGACTGCTGCAGTAGTCTTACGAGAACGGCTGGGGCAGTTTATAATGAAGTGCCCTGACTTACCACAGTAGAAACATAGATTTTCCTTTATACGATGTTCTTTGCGTGCATCACTAACCCGTCTTTGTAAAGAGTCCACCTGCATGGGTTCAGGTTCTGGTTCCCTTGTGATCCTACTCAAAGGTTCCTTAGCTGAGGAGGGAGGTAGGAAAAGGTTAGTGCGATTATTTTCGAACCATCTCTCTTGTCTGCGTTCAGTCAGACGAGCATCAATACGGATACAATAGTTAATAAAGTCACCTAACGCAGTGGGAGGGTCGGCACGAGCAAGTTCATCCTTAATCAGTGGAGACAACCCTTTCCGAAAAATAGATTTTTTGGCGGAAGTGTCCCAAGTGGTATCAAGAGCCCATCTCCTGAAATCCAAGGCATATTCGGCTACTGAACGCTTACCTTGGCGCAAAGTTAACATGGCTGCTTCAGCTGTTGCACCTCGATTGGGGTCATCAAACACCTGCCCCATGGCTGAAATAAAAGCATCAAGGTGATTCAAACAATCATCCTCAATCTCAATCAGAGGGTTTGCCCACATCAAAGCCTTATTGGTAAGCAACATGATTATAGTAAGCACTTTGGATCGTTCAGTGGGAAATTGTGAAGCATGTGCAGAGAAAAATAGATTGCATTGGTTAATAAATCCCCTGAATTTCTCACGTTCACCGCCAAAACGAAAAGGAGGTAACTTGGGGATCCCAGAACTCGGGGTTATGGCAGGAGCCTGGACTCGTTCCTCTAGAGCCTCAATCCTGGCTCGTAATTCCTGAGTAGTTTGTCCAAGCACTTGCAAATTATGATTAGTGAGGTCCTGTAGGCTTGCAAAACGGGTCTTTATAGTCTGTATATCTGCAAGGATTGTATCAGTCACTCCGCAAAGCTCCTTTATGCGGGCCTCCATCTTCCAGATCTTTTAAGGCAAAAGTGCTGGAAGGAGAAGAGGAAAGGAAAAAAAAAAACAATAGTGTTTACTTGTGGTAACACTCCAGAGTAACATTTAAGGGAATGCGCTCACCTGGAATGGTTGTGAGAAGTCACAACCACTGTTATCACATAAGGTATTAAACGGACATCTGATATCCACAGTCACAGCAGACACGGCTTTCCCAGACCCAGCAGACACTAAACATTGGCTCCTGAATCTTGTCATGTATAGTGTACAGTTCCTATAGCGTCTTGTGCTTGGGTGCGAGGAAAACACATGAGACATAGGTTGATATGAAATGACTTGTATTACTTCATACAAGCATGCAGAAAAGGTCACACAGTTTGCAGGAACAGCAACAGGAGAACACAGCAGGCCAGAGTAACGTCAAGCTCTACAATAACTCTCCAAGCAGGTTCAGGATCTCTTCTCTGTACCGTAATTCCTCTGCAAACATGGATTCACCAGACAGCAGGTTTCCAAAGTCCAAAAGTGTTCCAAAGTTCCTCAGTAGGAAATAGCTGGAGTCCAAAATCCTAGGTTTCCAGGAGTCAGGTCACAGACTGACTGAGGCTTGATTCAGGAGCACTGATTGTTCAGCTGAGGCTGTTTAAGAAGCAAGAGGGAGAGAATCAGGGCGGGAACATGAAAACTGGAAACTCCATATTAACTGAGGGCAAGAGCTGCAGAAAGACAGAAAGCAAAATGGCCGACGGAAAACTGAGTTTCAAGGAACATGTCAAAAGAGACAAAGAACCTTACAGTCAGATAGCGTAGCTAGATAGTGTCCAGTGTGGCTGTAAAATTTACCTTCAGTATTTTTTTTTTGGGCCATTACTGAGGTCCACACACAATTCCAGCAGGGTACATGTCCTACAAGTGTGTTGTGCACTGCTTCTATAGTGCTCCATACACGAGCATAGCATTCTCATTCACATGTAGCTAGTGAAAAAATATTAAGCAGCCTGCTGTATCCCACGTTGTCATTTTGTGGCGGTGATATGATATGAAAATGATGAAATGGTAAGTCAGGATGTTGAGAAGGCTGAACTTTTAAATTCCTATTTTGCATCTGTTTTCTCTCAGAAAGGAAATGTAACATCAACTGATCTTCACTGTCCTATTAAAGGAATAGAAGAATCCAGGATATCTATAAACAGAAAGACAGTGAGGAAACACTTAGCTAACATAAATGAATTCAAGTCTCCAGGTCCAGATGAATTACACCCCAGGGTACTGAAGGAGATAGCAGAAGAAATTCTTGAACCACTGTCCATAATCTTTGAAAATTCTTGGAGAACAGGAGAAGTCCCAGAAGACTGGAGAAGAGCAAATGTTGTTCCTATCTTCAAAAAGGGGAAGAAGGTGGACCCAGGGAACTACAGGCCGGTGAGTCTGACTTCTATACCAGGAAAGATCACAAATTATTAAAGAACATGTATGCAAGTACCTGGATAAGAATGAAGTGATTAAACAGAGTCAGCATGGGTTTGTAACTAATAAGTCATGTCAGACTAACTTAATTTCCTTCTATGACAGAATCACTGACTGGGTGGATCAGGGAAATGCTGTAGATATAGTATATCTTGACTTCAGCAAAGCATTTGACAAAGTATCTCACACAATCCTTATTGAAAAAATGACTAAGTATGGAATGGACAAGGCAACTGTTAGGTGGATTCATAACTGGCTTAGTGATCGGACCCAAAGAGTGGTTGTAAATGGCTGCACATCCAGTTGGAAGAATGTCTCAAGTGGGGTACCACAAGGCTCTGTTTTGGGCCCTGTATTGTTCAACATCTTTATCAATGATTTAGATGAAGGAATTGAGGGTAAACGGATCAAATTTGCTGATGACACAAAGCTAGGAGGGGTAGCTAATACTAGAGAAGAGAGAGAGAGGATTCAAAAAGATATACATAAACTGGAGCAGTGGGCAGCAACTAACAGAATGGATTTTAACAGGGAAAAATGCAAAGTACTACATCTGGGCAATAAAAATGAAAAAAGCATATACAAAATGGGAGGAATAGGGCTAAGTAACAGCACATGTGAAAAAGACTTGGGTATACTAATTGATGACAGACTGAACATGAGTCAACAGTGTGATGCAGCAGCAAAAAAGGCAAATGCAATTCTAGGATGTATCAACAGAAGCATACAGTCTAGGTCACGTGAGGCCATTATTGCCCTCTACTTCTCTTTGGTCAGACCTCATCTGGAATACTGTGTCCAGTTTTGGGCACCACATTTTAAAAAAGACATCAAGAAACTGGAGCAAGTTCAGAGAAGAGCCACCAGAATGGTGACCGGTCTGCAAACCATGTCCTATGAGGAACGGTTGCAGGATTTGGGAATGTTTAGCTTGCAAAAAAGAAGACTGAGAGGAGACTTAATAGCTGTCTACAAATATCTCAAGGGCTGTCACATTGTAGAAGGATCATCTTTATTCTCATTTGCACAAGGAAAGACTAGAAGCAATGGGATGAAACTGAATGGGAGGAGACACAGATTAGATATTAGAAAAAACTTTTTGACAGTTAGGGTGATCAATGAGTGGAACAGGCTGCCACAAGAGGTGGTGAGTTCTCCTTCAATGGAAGTCTTCAAACAGAGGCTGGATAGACATCTGTCTGGGATGATTTAGAGAATCCTGCTTTGAGCAGGGGGTTGGACCAGAAGGCCCAGGAGGTCCCTTCCAACTCTACCATTCTATGATTCTATGATTCCTGTCTGCAGACCTAAGGCACATTAAAAAAAGTTATAATTTTTCAGTTGCAAAAAGTTAGACAACCCGCCGTATCACACTTTGTCATTTGGTTGGGTTGAAATTAAGTTGTAGAGGCCTGATCCAGAGGCCACAAAAAATTCTTCTGTTATTAACATCATACAGTAAGGGACCTGACTGTAAAATAGTTTGTAGCATCTAGTGTGTTGTAGAGGCCTGATCCAGAGGACACAAACAAATTCTTCTGTTCCTAATGTCATACAGTAGGGGACCGGACTTTAAAATTGTTTGTAGCATATTTCTTTGTCATACAGGCCTCATCCACACTCAATTGTTTTTTCTGTGACTACGACACGATACAGCACACCATATATCAACTTGGAATTTACTGTCGCTGAAATTCAGCTGCTTGCAGAGGTGGTGCAGAGATTAAAATCAACTTTTTTGTTGCTCATACTGTGCTCCTACCACACTGTCTGAGCAAACATGACTGGGAAAAAGCAAGGCCGTGGTGGAAGGGGGATTAGGCTTGGTGTTCAAGGTGTACGTGGGGTATGTGGTAATGTTTCTGAAGGCACTAGTGAAGCAACATCACGTCCTATGCAAAGACAACTGACAACTTCTGTTACTGGACAGGCTACACCACTACCTTTCTTTGGCAGATGCACAACAGTACGCCTTATCGATGATGCCCAGAAAGAGCATGCGCTCAAGTGGATGGCAAGTGCAGCTTCAAATGACCTCTCCTCCTCTTCCTCCACCTCAACATCACACCCAGTACAGTCCACAGATGTGGCATCAAAATTTCCCTTGATTCCCCCCACGTCCCAACTATCCAACTGTACAACTGACTGTACGGAACAACAGATGGGTGAGTCTGAAGAGCTATTCATGGAGCGCCCACGAGGGCCATGTGGCACTCGAAACCGGGCCGGACAGTTCTTAAAGGGGAAGTCACGGCAGCAGTGACCCAGTCCGTGTCCCTGGGCGTCCAGTGAAATGGCAATAAACTTAATGGGATAGTTTACAGGGGAATTATCGTGACGCTGATGCTGCTGTGGGAGACCGCTGGGGCAGAAATTCCCCTGTAAACTACCCCACAGGTAGAGCTAGGCCCCAAGGCAGTTAAAGGGTTAAAGTCAGTGATGGCTATGGTTGTAGTGCAGGACTGAGGGTGCAAGAAATGACTGGAAGACACAGGGACTGTAGTTTCCTTTACCTTTACTGAATGGTTGAAGGTGGAGTCCGGGGCACTGACAACAGATGGTAGCAGGGATCTGGCAGCCTGAGAGCAATTTGGGGTCCACCAAGCCAGGTGGGTTCAGAGGCTTTCCTACTGCACTGTCCTTTTTGGTCCTTGCTGCTTTAAGCTCACGCATGTTCCTCACTGGCAGTTGAAATGAAACGTTACCCGCATGGAAGGCAGCTTGAGCCTATTTCAGGTGTCGCTCCTCGTGGCGGCTCCAGGCTCTCATATGCTGCTGTGCTTTTGGGTGTTAGCTGGGACCAGAAGACCTGCAGTCCCCTGCCCTCTGGATTCAGCTGCCGGGACTTCAGTACCCGCACAGCCACGGACTCCGGTGTCGTTTCTAGCGCTCAATTCTGGGGCGAGCATGGTTGCAGCTCCACTCCCCAGGTTCTCCTCGACTTCACTCCTTTTGCATCACACTCACATCTCAGACTCAACTTCTCTCACACACTGACTAACCCCGCCTACAGGCCAGAACTTATAGGGAAGCTACCCTGAAACCAGGTGTTAGAGCTCACTCTTCTCGTGTGGTGTCAGGAAAAGTGCTGGATGCTGGTGTACCTGGTAAGGGGACCCCTCCTTGCTCTCAGGCATGACATCACTCCCTGTGAGGGAGGCAATGCCACTGTGGCAACCGGACTCCTGGGGTGCCACATTCACACATTCTATGCCATGTTCATCAGAAGTGTACTCAAAAGCTTCACATAGTCAAGAGGAGGAAATCTGCACCGATGCCCAAAATTTTTTTAGCTTGGATCTGGGGCAGGAAGAAGTACAGTCCGAACAGCATCCTGAACCTCGTCATCAGACGTTAACCCCTGGGGGGGAGGTGATCCTGATGAGACTCATATCTGAGGCTCATGTGGACTGTACTGTCAGGGCAAGAAGAGGAGGAGGGTGACACCAATTGCGAGGAATGTGATAACACAGATGATGATGATTAGGTGTTAGATCCCAGTTTGCAGGAACACAGAGGCACACAGCTGAATAGATCATCTGAAGAGGAAGACGAGGAGGTTACGTTGCACCGTACATCGCAGACACGTAGTGAGGCAGCCACAAAGAGCGATACATCCTCAGTCACAACCGTGCCTCTGACCAGCAGTGTGCGCGGATCTGCAGCATGCAGGGGTGGCAAGGGTTGCCTAGCCTGGGCCTTTTTTGACTCTGCAAAGGATGAGTCAACTCACGTAATCTACGAACTTTGCAAAAAAAACTCGAGTCGAGGTAAAAAGTGAAATAATTTGACTGCTACATGTATGAACCTTCACATGCGCAATCAACATGTTTTACTGTGGAAATCCCACTGTGCAAAAATGCGGACCAGCAGACCTCAACAACCATCAGCCGCCCCATCAATCGCATCTGCTGCAACTTTCTCCTCGTCTGTTACCGTGCCAACTATTGAGATGCAGGTCTTCGACCACTGAACCTCGGGTTCTTTACCCGCTCCAGTCACACTGACTGAGAGGCTGCCGTCAGCTGTAACGGAAGCAGACATGCCTGCTGTTTTTGATCGATCTCAGAGAACGATCAAACCAGAAGTTGCTCAATCCACAGTAACATCTCTGCCTGCACCTCTCTCACGGTCCAGCAGTTTGTCCGATTCATCGTAAGCCGCCCTCTGACAGCACTGTAGCCAGCCCATGGTTCCGCAGTTGTGGTCACATAAAAGATTGTTTCCTCCTACGCATGACAAAGCTAAGAGGTTGAACTCCACCATATACAATTTGTTTGCCATGGAAATGCTGCCTTTCCACCTGGTAGATACAGATGGTTTCAGAAAGCTGATGGCCGTCACAGTCCCCCAGTACCAATTGCCCAGCCGCCATTACTTTTCTAAGAAAGCTGTGCTTGCTCTACACCAGCATGTTGCAGGCAACATCATCTATTACTTGACAAAATCTCTGTCTGCCAGGGTGCATTTCACCGCAGACACTTGGACGAGTAAGCATGGCCAAGAGTGTTACATCTCGCTGACTGGGCACAGGGTGACTCTGGAGGCTGTTTGGACAGGAGCTGCTCCACAAGTCTTGGAATCCCCAAGACTTGCAGGCCCAAACCTCTACATTTAACACTTCCTCCACTGCTTCTGCCTCCTCTATCTCCTCTAGGGCCTCCACCTGCGCCCACTACCTTTGTCCTAACGAGACACGAGTTACAACAGTGCAGAGCGAACCCTCACCACCTCCATACTGCGCTGCCAGGGCTCACCGCAATCAGGCAGTCTTTAAATTGATATGCCTTGGAGATCGTAGTCATACAGCTGAAGAGTTGTGGACAGCTCTCCAGGCTGAGTTTGATCAATGGCTGTCTCCACTGAACCTGCATCCAGGGAAGGCCGTGTCCGATAACGGTGTGAACCTGGTGGAGGCCCTACTGCGAGGCAAGCTCACTCATGTGGCTTGCATGGCTCACGTCCTCAATCTGGTGTTACAGCGTTTTCTCCGCCACTATCCTGGCCTGGGTGACCTGCTCCAGAAAGCACGTAAGCTGTGTGCTCATTTCCACCATTCACACCCCTCTGCTCATCGACTTGCATCAATACAGATGTCTTTGTCCATGCCAATTAACAGGTTGATATGCGATGTGCCGACACGGTGGAATTCCACTCTGTACATGTTGCAGTGACTGTGGCAGCAGCAACAAGCCCAGATGCAGTATGTCATGTCGTATAGCCTGGGCTAACGCAGTACGGATGTGGCACATATCACGTTTACAGAGTGGGCTCAGATTAAGGACCTCTGCACCCTTCTGCACAGTTTTGAAATGGATACTAAGATGGTTAGGCTGACGATGCCATCATCAGCATCTCTATTCCGGTCATCTATATGCTGGAGCAGACTTTGAATAGCCTGCGGGAGGAGATGGTGGCCCCAGAAGAAGAGGAGGAAGCAGAGGTTTAAGGATAACATTGTCTCTAAGTTCAAGACTGTCATCACACAGGCGGTTGCCAAGGGAGGGTGGATTACTGCGATCTCTGGGGGCTGGTGATAACAGACAAACTGTTATCGAAAGTGCAAGATCCGAGGAAGAAATGTTAGAGGTGAAGGGCCAGCAACTGTCAGATGAAGAGAATAATCCTCCCCTCCCTGTTGTTCGTGGTTGGAGGGTGGGGAAGGAGAAAATGAGCCTCATTGTTACCCAGCCACCAACACAGCCTGGGCTTGGACCTCATGGTAGAGCCCGACATATGAGTGCCTTCTTGCTGCACTATCTGCAACATGATCCCCATATAGTTATGATTTGGAATACTGCTGACTACTGGATTGCCACAAATTTTGCCAGATGATTCCCGCCCTGGAAAGGGACCCGCGAATGCTGGAGTATCGAAACATTTTACACAACCTTAAAAGAGCTTTTCCCCAAGACAGCAGGTGTCAGATGATGGGGGTAATAGTCCCAAAAGCCACCACCTGCTGTCATTCGGACTTTAATATAATGCTCATCATTCTCCTCTGGTCAACGACAGAGCAGGAGAGAATGATGACAGCCGGCTTCAGCACCAGCCGCCGGGGAACAGTGCTTACAGTAGCACTTCTTCACTTGCGGCTGTCCGTGTCACACGGAGGACATCAAAGTGTGTTCTCTGTGTGCATGTGTGTGGGACGTTTTGCCGTCTGTGATGACGGCAAAAAACAGACATGTCAGCGTGTTTTGCCCATGGACACAAGGTCCGTGGAAACACACTGACATGTGCATAGACCCATTCATATGAATTGGTGTACGTATGTACGTGTCTCCGGTACGTGTGAAAATTGTCACCATACGCACCAGAGACACGGACGTGTTAAAGAGGCCTAAGAGAGCTTTTCCCCAAGACAGCAGTGAAGTCCATAGTTCGCATCGCAGGTCTAGACTTACAACTTCAAGCCCATCAATTCGTCAATGCCAAAACCTTAGCTGCAGCAGCAACAGCATTGGTGGTGGAAGAGGAAGTAGCAAAAGTAACTTCTGTGAGTCCTTTGACAATCTTTTCGGACCAACTCGTGCACCAGCACAACAGAGTCCAAGTCTTAGACGTGGTGAACGAATGGAGAGGATGGAGCAGGAGTATCTACAGTGAGTTTGGAAAGTATTCAGACCCCTTTAAATTTTTCACTCTTTGTTTCATTGCAGCCATTTGGTAAATGCAAAAAAAGTTCATGTTTTTCTCATTAACTCCTTCATGACCCAGACTATTTTGACCTTAATTACCTGGCCATTTTTTGCAATACTGACCTGTGTCCCTTTATGAGGTAATAACTCAGGAACGTTTCAACTGATCCTAGCAATTCTGAGATTGTTTTTTCATGACATATTGGGCTTCATGTTAGTGCTTCACATAAGTTTATAATGCCCGGGCATTAAAATAAAAATCCTATTTTTTTCCCACAAAAATGATCATTTAGTCACCAATTTTTTATTTTCCCAAGGGTAACAAGAGAAATTGGACCACAAAAGTTGTTGTCCAATTTGTCCTGAGTACACTGATACCCCATATGTGGGGGGAGGACCACTGTTTGGGCGCACAGCAGAGCTCGAAAGGGAAGGAGCGCCATTTGACTTTTTCAAACCAAAATTGGCTGGAATCGAGATTGGACGCCATGTCGCGTTTGGAGAGCCCCTGATGTGCCTAAACAGTGAAAACCCCCTACAAGTGACCCAATTTTAGAAACTAGACCCCCTAAGGAACTTATAAAGATCTGTTGTGAGCACTTTGAACCCCCAAGTGCTTCACACAAGTTTATAACGTAGAGCCGTAAAATTAAAAAATCATATTTTTTCCACAAAAATGATCTACCCCAATTTTTATTTTCCCAAGGGTAAATAGACCCCAAAA
Organism: Oophaga sylvatica; assembly: GCA_033576555.1. Lineage (NCBI taxonomy): Eukaryota > Metazoa > Chordata > Amphibia > Anura > Dendrobatidae > Oophaga > Oophaga sylvatica. The sequence continues at coordinate 7,158 of JARQOD010012657.1, read as the reverse complement.
GTTATTGTGCAATTTGTCCTAAGCACGCTGATACCCCATATGTGGGGGTAAACTAATGTTTAGGTGCATGGCATAGCTTGGAAGGGAAGTAGCGCCGTTTGACTTTTTCAACGCAGAATTGGCTGGACGCCATGTCGCGTTTGGAGGGCTCCTGATGTGCCTAAACAGTGGAAACCCCCCACAAATGACACCATTTTGGAAACTAGACCCCTCAAGGAACTTATCTAGATGTGTGGTGAAACCCCCAAAAGTGACCCGATTTTGGAAACTAGACCCCCAAGGAACTTATCTAGATGTAGGGTGAGCACTTTGAACCCCCAAGTGATTCACAGAAGTTTATAACGCAGAGCCGTGAAAATAAAAAAATCATTTTTTTCCCACAAAAATAAATTTTTAGCCCCCAAGTTTTTATTTTCCCAAGAATAACAGGAGAAATTAGAAACTCAAAGCTGTTGTACAATTTTTCCTGAGTACGCTGATACCCCATATGTTGGGGTAAACCACTGTTTGGGCACACTTCGGGGCTTGGAAGAGAGGGATCACAGTTTGACTTTTTGAACGCAAAATTGACTGGAATCAATTGTGGCACTATGTCACGTTTGGAGTCCCCCTGAGGTGGAAACCCCTCAATTCTAACTCCAACCCTAACCCCAACACACCCCTAACCACAACCCTAACCCCAACACACCCCTAACCCCAATCCCAACCCTAACCACAAGCCTAACCCTATCCCAAACCTAACCCAACACACCCAAACCTAATCCCAACCCCTAACCCTAATCCCAACCCTAATCTAACCCTAATACTAACCCTAACACCAACCTTAACCCTAATTCCAACCCTAATTCTTGTCATGGTATAGGACATGGTTAATGTCCTGTCCACTCAGGGTTAACTTTTGCTGGCCTCCTTTTGGATCTGGGAGGGTATTTATACCCAGTCCAGAGGGAGATTCTCTGTCAGCTATACTTTCGTTGTGACTGTGTATTTGACTCCCCTGGTTTGCGTGTATACTGCTCTGCTTGTTTGATTCCTGTGTATGACCCGGTCTGTTTGCTCACTCTGCTCTCCGTCTCACGTTTTGCTTATATTGTCTTCTCCGGTTCTGACCTCCTGGCTTGGCTATCGATACTCCGTTACAGTTTTGTCCCTATTGTACTGTCTATTGCCCGCTCTGGTTTACTGATCTATTGCTACGTCCTGACTATCCGTTCTGTCTAACCCTTTGGTACTGTCGTGCTATCTTGTGCTCTGATCTCGGCCTGTCCTGGTTTTCGTCTCTGTCTTTGCCCCTTGGTAACTTTATCTCGTCGTTACCCTGCTAGGAGTTTTCCTGCAGTTCCTAGATCTCTGGAGCTTAGGCCACGCCCCCAGCAGTCATATGCTCCAGGTCCTGTTAGTCTGCAGTACACATCATTCATTACTGCTGCCTCTGAGAGACGTGTGGCCAGCTCTGCCCCTTGGCTGTCACATGCTGCGGAAGGTCCTGTTACACAGAAACACACGTCTTCTCTGCTGCGGCTCTGCTTACAGGTATTTGGGGGCACAGTTGGTTTACTTAGGACACGTGCACTGGCTCAGTGAGCATGTGCAGTGCGGTGTCCTTGACAATTCAAACCCTAATCCTAACCATAGCCCTAAGCCTAATGGAAAAATAAAAATATTTTCTTTATTTTATTATTGTTCCCCCCCAAAAAAATAGTAAATACCCCCCCTTTATTTTGATCACCGTGATACGGTTTATCACAGTGATCAAAATGTACTTTCAATGAATGAATGAATCTGCCGGCCGGCAGATTCGGCGGGCACACTGCGCATGCGCCCGCCATTTTGGAAGATGGCAGCGCCCATGGACCGGGCACGAGGGACACCGGGAGGGATACCGGGACTCTTCCGGAGGTATTGGGGGGAATCGGAAGTCCGGGGGGAGCAGAATGAAGAGGAGGGGGAGTAGATGCTGACGGCGGCGGCAGATTGCCGCCGTCAGACGGTGGCGGGGCAGATCGCCCCGTCAGTCACTGTAGGGGTTCAGTTTAGTGTCTCCAGCCATGGCCGATGATATTGCAGCATCAGCCATGGCTGGATTGTAATATTTCACCAAGTTTCTTGGTGAGATATTATAATCACTCTGATTGGCTGTTGAAAGTGAAACAGCCAATCAGAGCGATCGTAGCCACGGGGGTGAAAAGCCACCCCTCCTGGGATGAAGCACAAAGCCTCCTGTTCCTGCGGGTCGGGTGACCTTTCAGTGACCCCAGTCACCCGACCCACAGGAACTGGATTTATACCATGACGCCTACGTAGGCGTCATAGGTCGGTAAGGGGTTAATGTGATATTTCAGTTTTTCTTTTTTAATAAATTTGCAAAAATTTTTACATTTCTGTTTTTTTCAGTAAAGATGGGGAGCGTACATTACACTGTGTTCCAAATTATTATGCAGACATTGTTTAGGAGTGATAAGGTAAGATTTTTTTTGTTTGTCAGTTAAACTCATTGATGGTGATGTGTGTCAGGGCTCTTTATATCACTGTAATTGCAGACACCTGTGCTAATTAGTTTGGCAGGTGTGTCCAATGAAAGGCAAGACTACTTAAGAAGGCTGTCCCACATTATTAAGCAGCCTACATTTTCTGCCAAAATGGGAAAGAAAAAGGATGTGTCGGCTGCTGAGAAGCAACAAATTGTGGAGTGTTTAGGTCAAGGCATGACTACAATCAACATTGCCAAGACACTTCATCGTGATCATCGCACAATCAAGAAGTATGTAGCTGATTCACAGTACACACGTGTGCGTGCTGATAAGGGAAAATTGAGGACTCTTTCCTACAGGCAATTACGTCAGGTTAAAAGAGCTGCAGCAAAAAAGCCTTGTCATAGCAGCAGACAAGTTTTTGAAGCTGCTGGTGCCTCCATCGTCCCCCGAACAACAAGATGCAGGGTCCTTCAGAGGTTTGCAGCTGTGCGTAAGCCATCCTGTCGACCTCCTCTATCCACTGCACACAAGCAGAAACGGCTCCAGTGGGCCAAACAATACATGAAGACTGACTTCAAAACTGTTTTGTTCACCGATGAGTGCCGTGCAACGCTCGATGGTCCAGATGGATGGAGTGGAGATGGCTGGTTGATGGACACCCCATGCAAACACAGCTACGGCGCCAACAAGGAGGAGGTGGAGTAATGTTTTGGGCTGGAATCATGGGGAGAGAGATTGTGGCCCCTTTAGGATCCCTGAAGGGGTAAAGATGAACTCCATAGTGTATGTTGAGTTTCTCAAACAGCACTTCCTGCCATGGTTCAAGAAGAACCGTGCATTCCGCAGCAAGATCATTTTCATGCATGATAATGCACCGTCTCATGCTGCACATAACACATCTGCATCTCTGGCTGCTATGGGCATAAAAGGGGACAAACTTATGGTGTGGCCTCCATGCTCCCCTGACCTCAACCCCATTGAGAACCTCTGGAGCATCATCAGAAGGAGTGTCTATGATGGCGGGAGGCAGTTCACATCTAAGCACCAGCTCTGGGAGGGGATTCTGTCCTCATGCAAAACAATTGAAGCAGAAACCATCCAAAACCTGACAAATTCAATGGAGGAGAGAGTTCAGAAGCTCCTTTCCAACAAGGGGTCCTATGTGCAAATGTAACATCACCTAGAATAAAGTTTTGAGTTGAAAACTGTTTGATTTCAGGTTGTAAGAACCTGCTAATGTTATAATTTCACAAATGACCATTTTTTGTTCTTTATTAAAATGAAAAGGTTGAAAACTCTGCTGTGCATAATAATGTGGAACATGCATTGTGAGTGCAGTTTGAGTGTTTTATCTTTTTAAAAAATATACTGTTATCATAGGCAGTTTATACAAAAACCTTTCAATTGTTCTCTAATAGTTATTTGACTGGAAAATTACAATGACTGCAATTCATATAGGTAATTTGGGAAAATCTGAGAAAATATTATTTGCATAATAATTTGGAACACAGTGTAATGAGAAAAAAATTAATTTTTTTGCATTTACCAAATGGCTGAAATGAAACATATAGTGAAAAATGTAAAGGGGTCTGAATACTTTCCGTACCCACTGTAGAACTGAATATTAATACCACCAGGGAGGGTTAGGACCTTACACATTTTGTTCTTCCAAAATGGATGAGTGGCCTGAGCTCGCCTCACGCCTTGGAGGTTTTATCGTGCCCGGCAGCCAGCGTTCTCTCAGAACGTGTCTTCAGAGCTACTGGTGGTATCCTGACGGATTAGCACACCCGGCTGTCAACTGAAAGTGTAGACCGCCTAACATTCATTATGATGAGCAAGTCATGGATCTCCAAAAACTTCTGCCTCCCAATCGCAGACTGTACAGACTAGATGATATTGCATTTTTTAGTGTGATGCATTAATGTCAGGTAACTGCACTCTGTGAGATCTTTAGTGTGGCTGCTGCTGATGAGGATAACACACATTTGTGGAAATGTGAAGTCATGGTTGGTCTACATCTGCTGGGTTAGCTGTAGGGGACGACGTGTCTGTCCCTATTATACTATTTCTATTCTCGTGACAGTTATTCCACTTCGGTGGTGTCAGGCCATCATTTCTGTAAATGTGAACACTCCTGGTTGGGTGTCCATCGGCTGTATTGGGTGTAGTGAAAGACCTGTTGGTCCCTATTATACAATTTCTACTGTGGTGAAATTGATGCCACTTGGTTGGTGTCTGCCAATAATTTTGGTAAATGTGAACACTCCTGGTTGGGTCTCCTTCATGTGTGTTGCTTGCAGTAGTATTCCTCTGACACCATCAGGCCTCCACTTCCTTGTACTCAACTACCCATGTTACTATTGTAACCAGTTCAGGGGGTATATAGCTCTGGGATCGCCGTCTCGGGTAGACGGAGTGGCATAAAGAGTCCAGACAGCAGTACTGGTGCAAACTGGCCACAACCAGTTTTATTAAAGTCCACAGCAACAGAACATAAACCAAATCATAAACAAAAGTCCTAAGCCTGGCAGGCTGCTAACTAAACACAGTTAGTTCCCTCACTACTGTGAACTAGGCTCTAGCAGCCTGGCCACAACAACACATATATTGTAATTACCAGAGATGGGCTTGCAGGAGACTCCAACAGCGTCTGAAGTCAGATCCAGACTGAGAGCTCTGTGTAACTCAACCACCTACTTCTGGCTGCTTAATTAGACAGCTGAGAACACTCAGGGTTGGGCTGCAAGCCTGTACTGGATGGGGAGTGGAGTGAAGTTGCACTGACAACCTACCTGCACTCCTACATTCCTTATACCACCCAGCTAAGAAACCTAGGCGAGATGTACACCCCGTCCAGTACGCACCCCTTCACTGTCTCACATATCCCCCCCCTCTTCTCCAGACCGGAGGGCTGGTCAACAACTCCAAAGAGACAGTGAACTCTGGACAAGGCATCGGCATTACCCTGTAACTTCCCAGGCCTATGGACTATCTCTCTACAGACTTCGGGTATCCTGGACGGCTTCAGCTTGACCTTAGTACCGGGCTCGATCTCGATATGGTGCTTCACGAGAGAAGTCCGGCCGGGCAAGTCTGAAAACCTCTTCTGATTTTTCTGCAGAAACTCCCGTACTTCCTGTTTCTGGTGTACTGACAACGTCTCACCAACTATCACAGGAGGTATAGGTGGTTTTAACCCTTTCTCTAATTTACCCGAGGCCAACAATGACTCTCTGTCCCTCCAGGGCTTGATCAGGTTGATATGATAGACCTGGTAGGGCTTCCGTCTCCCTGGTTGATGTACTTTGTAGGTGACCTCGCTCACTTTCTGTACTATCTCGTAGGGGCCATGCCATTTGGCCAAAAACTTACTTTCCACCGTGGGAATTAGGATCAGGACCCGATCTCCGGGGTTGAAAGTCCTAACTTTTGCTGACCGATTATATATTCTGCTTTGAGCTGCTTGGGCTCTCTGCAGGTGATCCTTAACCAATAGCATAACCTTAGTGCCCCTATATAGCAGGTTATTGTTCATGGCAAAATGGGGAAATCGTTTATCAGAGCCGGGCTCTTGTGGGATCTCATTCAGAACAGTTATACTTTCCCTGGCATTTTTAAGAGTGGGGTCTCGCAACTGCTCACTCCCAACATGGTCACGGGACACAGGTAGGTCAGGGACATTCTGTTCCAGAGAACCACTATCCTCTTTCCCTAACATCACCTGCAAAGGAAATTCATCATTATCATTATCATCACATAAATTCAACAACACATTAGCATTGTGTTCCGCCCCTATGGACCGCGCAACATCAGTAGGAGCTTCATCACACTGTCCGGTAGAACCTTTTTTTTCCCAGAGACCCCAAAACGGGAAAGTCACGACCCAAAATGACTGGGTGCATCAGGTTCTTCACTACCCCTACTTCATACGAGACCTCCCCGAGTTTTGTGACCAAGTCCACGGAAATCACCGGGTAGACTTTGGCGTCTCCATGGATGCACCCCACGCTCAGGTGTTTATTGAGGATGAAGTCCCTATCAACCAGGCTGGCATGTACCAGAGTCACTCGATTCCCTGAGTCTAGGAGGGCTTGTACTGGGCAGCCATTTATAACCACCTGGGACACCTGTGGGCCAGTCTCCTCGGCTGGGGTGGCCACGCACACGGGTTCCGCGAGGAAAGAGAGGGACCTTCCAGCATCACAGTCCATAGGTTCCCCCACTAGTGGACAGTTGGCTGAAATATGACCCCTTTCACGGCATCTCCAACACTGTCTCAGGTCTGGTGGTTCAGACGTGGAGACCTTTCTAGGCCTGGGGACTTCCGACAGGGAAGCATCTGCCATTGCCTCACACATGTCCCCTCGGGGCTGAGCCGGTCTATCAGCAGTCCCCCTGACCCCAACAGCTGGAACTCTCTTACCGGGAGGTGTCGGAGGCCGCGAACTCCGAAGTGACGACCGCTCGGACAGCTGGGCACGGCGGTAGTGTTTGGTGGCGAAGTACCTCTCTATCAGGCTGACCAGTTGATTGGCGTCTTTGGGGTCTTCCTGTCCGACCCAGTGCTGCACCTCAGGAGGAAGGGCCCAGATGTACCGGTCCATCACAACTTTTTCGACCATTTGGGCAGGGTTGCTGACGTCAGGCTCCAGCCACTTCTTTACCAGATAAATCAGGTCAT
>JARQOD010012656.1:0-18757 GCA_033576555.1 Oophaga sylvatica | reverse complement strand
GTGAGTGCCCCTTGGGGTTTAAAAAAAGGATTAACCAGGTTTCAGAAAATTTAATGAAAAAAGTAAATGCCCAGCAGAATAGTGATTGCAGTCGGGGTAAAATTTACGGGGGGGTTAATTTCGGGCCCCCGTTTTGTAAGTATGTACACTTGACTGCACCAGCAGAATGTGAGTAAAAAGGCTTGGGGTTTAAATAAGGATGTAACTAGGCCCCAAAAATTTTTGGGGTTAACGGGTTTAAAAGGGGGGGAAATATTGAGTGAGTTTGGGGTTTTAAAATACAGGATGTAACTCGGTCATTTTTTGTAAGGGTTTGTACACGGGGGATTGCCCCCCCCCTTTTTTGAGGGCAGTTTGGGAGTAAAATTTCAGGGGGTAATCGGATCGAAATGTAATTTTGGGAAAACCAGTGATTTTGCCCGGGGGGAATTAGGGGGCCCCAGCTTTTGGAGTAAAATTTGGGGGATGAAATTTGGGTTTTAGTAATGTAATGTATGTAAAACAGTGACTGCCCCAGCAAAATTAGTGGTGCACCCCTGGGGTTTTAAAATACAGGGGAAGGTTAATAAATAAAAAGGATGAAAAAATTTCAGGGGAAATCGGAAAAATGTAATGAAATTTTACACAGTATGCACCGCAGTTATGATTGCTTTGGGGGTAAAATTTCGGGAAGGAATCGGGACCCAGAATTTGTTTTACCCCAACCTCACAGCAAATGTGAGTGCCCCTCTGGGGTATTAAAGTAACGGGGGATCAAATGTAATTTGACACATGACTGCCCCAGAAAAAATAGTGAGTCAGTTGGGGGTAAAATTACGGAGGAAACCCAGGATCAGAAAGGGAAAATTTTTGACATTTTTACTGCCCCAGCAAATAAAAAAAAGGTTCCCGGAGAAATTTAAACAGGATGTTGTAACTCGGGAAAAAAAAATTTCAGAAATTTAAATGTATGTCCCACGGGGGTTTGGGACTGAACCAGGCCAAAGGGAATTTATGACCCCCAACTTTTTTTTGGGTAAAAACGGAAATTTTAACCCTTTCGGGGCCCAAAAAAATGTAATGTTTTTTAAAAGGAGCCCCAAATTTTTTTCCCCCATTTAATTGGGTTAATTTTTTTAAAGGAGGGCCCCCAAAAGGATCCAGTTAATTTTTTTAATTTTGTATGACAAATGACTTGGGCACCCGGGGAAAAAAAATTTATTGAGTTTAAAAAAGGTCGGGGGGGTTTAAAAATTACAGGGGAAACCCCTGGTTAAAAAAATTTTAAAATTTTCCAAGGGCTGCCCAAACAAATAAAAAAGAAAACCCAATTTTAATTTTAACCTTGCAAAAAAAAAAAAATGAAAAATTTTTAAAAAAAAAAATTTTCCCTTTCCCCTTAAAAATTAAAAAAGGGAAAAGTCTTACCTAAGATCCAAAATTATTGGCCTGAACCACGTAAAGGCCTTTTTAACAGGCCCCAACAACCCCTCCAAAAAATTTTGTCGGGAAAGGGAAACCCTTTTTTTTCCCAACAAAATTTTTAAATTTTTTAAAGGGGGGGAAAAAGCAAATTTAAAAAAGGGCCTGTAACCCCCAGGGGAGGTTTGGAAAGGAAAATAAATACATAAAAAAACCCTTCCCAAATCCAAACTTCTAAATTTTTTTCCTTTTAAAGGGTTTATATGAAATTTTCTTTTTTTCTATTTTTTTTTTTGGGGTTTTTTGAAGCTAACCCTTTCCATTTGTGCCCCTTTTTTCTTTTGTTTTAAAGGGGGGTTTGGTGACTCAGGTTTCCCCTGTTCCACAAAATCAATTTTGGTTGCGGGTTTTTTTGATATGCACCACGAATATGAGTAGCTCGGGGAAAAATACGGGATGTAATCAGGATCATTTAAAAAAATTAAATTTTCACATGACTGCACCACGAATAGTGAGGAGCCTGGGGTATAATACGGGAGGAAACCCGGGGGAAACAGAATGTAATGTAGTACACAGTGACTCCCCCAAACGAATAGTATTGCAGTTTGGGGGGTAAAATACGGGGAAAAGGGGGGATCAGAAATGTAATGTATGTAACATGACTGCACCACGAATTTGAGTGCAGCCGGGGGAAAAATAAGGATGTAATCAGGATCAGAAATGTAATGAATGTAACAGTACTTTTCCCAAAAGAATAGTGATGCAGCTCTGGGGTATAATACAGGATGTAACTCAGGATCAGTAATGTAATGTATGTACACAGTGACTGCACCAGCAGAATAGTGAGTGCAGCTCTGGAGTATAATACAGGATGTAACTCAGGATCAGTAATGTATGCACACAGTGACTGCACCAGCAGAATAGTGAGTGCAGCTCTGGAGTATAATACAGGATGTAACTCAGGATCAGTAATGTAATGTATGTACACAGTGACTGCACGAGCAGAATAGTGAGTGCAGCTCTGGAGTATAATACAGGATGTAACTCAGGATCAGTAATATAATGTATGTACACAGTGACTCCACCAGCAGAATAGTGAGTGCAGCTCTGGAGTATAATACAGGATGTAACTCAGGATCAGTAATGTAATGTATGTACACAGTGACTGCACCAGCAGAATAGTGAGTGCAGCTCTGGAGTATAATACAGGATGTAAATCAGGATCAGTAATGTATGTACACAGTGACTGCACCAGCAGAATAGTGAGTGCAGCTCTGGAGTATAATACAGGATGTAACTCAGGATCAGTAATGTAATGTATGTACACAGTGACTGCACCAGCAGAATAGTGAGTGCAGCTCTGGAGTATAATACAGGATGTATCGTCACATGAGGAGCACTGCGGGGCAGTCACAGACGTTTCTTACCTGGGGTAGAGGAAGGCATTTGTCCCTTCTGAATGGAATCGTAGGGCAACTTGGAAGCATCAGAAGGAAATCTGGAAGAAAAGCAATTTTCCTTCATACAATATGATGACTGGCAGCCGGCGCTCAGCGGGAAACCTTAGACCTGTCAGATGTGGTCAGAGTCTCGGTGCTGGTTGTCACGTTACCTCCACAGACACATGGTGACACGGTGCACACATCGCTCTACACTGGACGCTTCTTCTCTAGTGCCCTCCCGGCCACATCAGCACGAGGTCTCGCTTTACAGCCGGGAGGTGATGGAAGGGGCTGGAGGCCAGATGTATCTGAAAGGTGAATCTCGTGGCTAGAAGACTAGCGTGCACTGACCTTATGAAGTCGTACAGGTCCTGCCATTTCTCTCCTTTAGGAACCGGAAACGCCATCTCCCGGGGCATCGGGCGAAACCATTCTGCAGAGCCTTAGACTGCCGCGCCTCGTGATAGGTCACCTCTGGAGCGAGAGCCGGAGTGGAGTGGCCCTTAGTTGCCATGTTGGTACAAGGTCGGAACCACTCGCGCCCTTTTATTACCCCGATGGACATCCCCTTTAACCCCTTCACCCAGGGGCCAATTTCCACTTTTTCCTCCCCTTCTTCTCAGAGCTATAACTTTTGGTTTTTCTGGCGATGTGGCCATGTGAGGGCTTGCTCCACCCCTGCTCTGTGTACCAGAGATCACGACCGCCCATGAATGTTGGCCGCGGGGGTCTTCTGCAAACCCGTTTGTAAAAACCCATGGGCGCCCCGTGATCACGTGAGAGGGGCGCTGATGGGCGGCTGGAATGACGCGCGTCCCGTCCGAGCTGTTAAAGGCACATGATGGCTGAGTATATCGGGCTCAGGGACACAATGCAGGACATAAATATACGTCATATGCTGTGAAGGGGTTAAGCTTCTTACCGGGGTTGAACACCAGATCGCTCGTCATCAGGTTCTTCACCAGTAAGTTGGAGCAGAGCTTCACGCTCCTCAGGTGGCTGTATCTCCGACTCAAATACATGGACAGGATATAGCGCAGGTCCAGCAAAAGACACGTCCACCGGGAGCCTGAGGGGGCCGGACCCACCAGACCTGGAGGGGAGAGGCGAGAGGAGGATGATGCCCACCGATCAGGAGCGTTCATGGTCACACAGGATCTGTGCGCTCACCGTGGCGGGGCGCTCTGCGCGGTGCTGTCATACACTGAACCTTTCACTGCTCCGCACACAAAAGGGAACTGCAGCCACGTGGCCGTGGACTTAAACTCCTTAAAGAGGTTGGAGAAGGAGATCCGAATGGTCTGACCGTCCTGGAAGAGAAAAACGTGGCGAGTGCCATTCACAAAGATGTAACCCAGCTTTCCCAGAATCAGGTGTAGTGGATACGACCCAGCTTTCCCAGAATCAGGTGTAGTGGATACGACCCAGCTTTCCCAGAATCAGGTATAGTGGATACGTCCCAGCTTTCCCAGAATCAGGTATAGTAGATACGACCCAGCTTTCCTAGAATCAGGCATAGTGGATACGACCCAGCTTTCCCAGAATCAGGCATAGTAGATACGACCCAGCTTTCCCAGAATCAGGTATAGTGGATACGACCCAGCTTTCCCAGAATCAGGTATAGTGGATACGACCCAGCTTTCCCAGAATCAGGCGTAATAGATACGACCCAGCTTTCCCAAAATCAGGCGTAATGGATACGACCCAGCTTTCCCAAAATCAGGCGTAATGGATACGACCCAGCTTTCCCAGAATCAACTGTAGTAGATACGACCCAGCTTTCCCAGAATCAGGTGTAGTAGATACGACCCAGCTTTCCCAGAATCAGGTATAGTGGATACGACGCAGCTTTCCCAGAATCAGGCGTAATAGATACGACCCAGCTTTCCCAAAATCAGGCGTAATGGATACGACCCAGCTTTCCCAAAATCAGGCGTAATGGATACGACCCAGCTTTCCCAGAATCAACTGTAGTAGATACGACCCAGCTTTCCCAGAATCAGGTGTAGTAGATACGACCCAGCTTTCTCAGAATCAGGTGTAGTAGATACGACCCAGCTTTCTCAGAATCAGGTGTAGTAGATACGACCCAGCTTTCCCAGAATCAGGTATAGTAGATATGACCCAGCTTTCCCAAAATCGGGTACAGTGGATATAACCCAGCTTTTCCAGAATCAGGTACAGTGGATATAACCCAGCTTTTCCAGAATTAGGTATAGTGGATGTAACACAGCTTTCCCAGAATCAGGTGACAGCAGATGTAACCCAGCTTTCCCAAATCCATCTGTATGACAGCCACCCGCTCCTGTCTCACCTCAGTGCTCACGTCTACATGCACCATAAAATGCTTCCCGGGGATCGGCCTGAACAGCAGGTAGAGGTGGCGCCCGCTCAGCCCCAGACTCTGGGAACTGGTTTTGGGGACCTGGATGTAGTTCCCTGCGGGGACGGCCCCCCGGATCTTGTACACGGTGCACTTCAGGCCTCTGTCCTGCAACAGGAAAAAAGAAGCAAGAGGCCATAGGCAGGGACAGCTGCAAATGTGCTCATTAATGGGGGGCGCGGGGTCTATGGCGATGTACGGCGGCCCCCCAATACTAGAACAGCATGGAAAATAACATGGGGGCGGTTACCATGACGGCGGCGACATCGCCCTCCCGGCTCGACCGCTTCCACTCGTCCAGCTGCACGTGCTTGAAAACGTTCACATACGGGTGCTGCCAAACTGTGCAGGGGGAAACAGGACAAATGAGCCCCCAATATATACAACACCCCCCACATACGTCACCAGTCCCCCCACATTATATGTAACCTCTATATTACACACAACACTCCCCGGGACACGACCCCCAGGACACCCGAGCGCGGGACACGACCCCCAGGACCCCTGCATATGAGACGCGACCCCTGAGTGCGGCACATGACCCCCCCGGACCCCTGAGAGCGGGACACAACCCCCAGGACCCCTGCATATGAGACGCGACCCCTGAGTGCGGCACATGACCCCCCGGACCCCTGAGCACGGGACACGACCCCCAGGACCCCTGCATATGGGACGCGACCCCTGAGTGCGGCACACGACCCCCAGGACCCCTGCATATGGGACGCGACCCCTGAGTGCGGCACATGACCCCCCCGGACCCCTGAGCGCGGGACATGACCCCCAGGACCCCTGCATATGGGACGCGACCTATGAGTGCGGCACATGACCCCCCCCAGACTCCTGAGCGCGGGACACGATCCCCTGGACCCCTGCACCCCTGCATATGGGACGCGACCCCTGAGTGCGGCACATGACCCCCCGGACCCTTGAGCGCGGGACGAGACCCCCAGGACCCCTGCATATGGGACGCGACCTCTGAGTGCGGCACATGACCCCCCAGGACTCCTGAACGCGGGACACGATCCCCCGGACCCCTGCATATGGGACGCGACCTCTGAGTGCGGCACATGACCCCCCGGACCCCTGAGCGCGGGACACGATCCCCCGGACCCCTGCATATGGGACGCGACCCCTGAGTGCGGCACATGACCCCCGGACCCCTGAGCGCGGGACGACACCCCCAGGACACCCTGCATATGGGACGTGACCCCTGAGCGGGACACACCACCCCCGGGACCCCTGCATATGAGACGCGACCCCTGAGTGCGGCACATGACCCCCCGGACCCCTGAGCACGGGACACGACCCCCAGGACCCCTGCATATGGAACCCGACCCCTGAGTGCGGCACACGACCCCCAGGACCCCTGCATATGGGACGCGACCCGAGTGTGGCACATGACCCCCCCGGACCCCTGAGCACGGGACACGACCCCCAGGACCCCTGCATATGGGACGCGACCCCTGAGTGCGGCACACGACCCCCAGGACCCCTGCATATGGGACGCGACCCGAGTGCGGCACATGACCCCCCCGGACCCCTGAGCGCGGGACACGACCCCCAGGACCCCTGCATATGGGACGCGACCCCTGAGTGCGGCACATGACCCCCCCGGACCCCTGAGCGCGGGACATGACCCCCAGGACCCCTGCATATGGGACGCGACCTATGAGTGCGGCACATGACCCCCCCAGACTCCTGAGCGCGGGACGCAACCCCTGAGCGCGGGACACGATCCCCCGGACCCCTGCATATGGGACGCGACCCCTGAGTGCGGCACATGACCCCCCGGACCCTTGAGCGCGGGACGAGACCCCCAGGACCCCTGCATATGGGACGCGACCTCTAAGTGCGGCACATGACCCCCCAGGACTCCTGAGCGCGGGACACGATCCTCCGGACCCCTGCATATGGGACGCGACCTCTGAGTGCGGCACATGACCCCCCCGGACCCCTGAGCGCGGGACACGATCCCCCGGACCCCTGCATATGGGACGCGACCCCTGAGTGCGGCACATGACCCCCCGGACCCCTGAGCGCGGGACGACACCCCCAGGACACCCTGCATATGGGACGTGACCCCTGAGCGGGAGACACCACCCCCGGGACCCCTGCATACGGGACACCTGCATACGAGACACCACCCCCGGGACACCTGCATACGAGACACCACCCCCGGGACCCCTGCATATGGGACGCGACCCCTGAGTGCGGCACATGACCCCCCAGGACTCCTGAGCGCGGGACACGATCCCCCAGACCCCTGCATATGGGACGCGTCCTCTGAGTGCGGCACATGACCCCCCGGACCCCTGAGCGCGGGACACGATCCCCCGGACCCCTGCATATGGGACGCGACCCCTGAGTGCGGCACATGACCCCCCGGACCCCTGAGCGCGGGACACGATCCCCCGGACCCCTGCATATGGGACGCGACATCTGAGTGCGGCACATGACCCCCCAGGACTCCTGAGCGCGGGACGACACCCTGCATATGGGACGTGACCTCTGAGTGCGGCACATGACCCCCCAGGACTCCTGAGCGCGGGACGACACCCTGCATATGGGACGTGACCCCTGAGTGCGGCACATGACCCCCCGGACCCTTGAGCGCGGGATGAGAGCCCCAGGACCCCTGCATATGGGACGTGACCTCTGAGTGCGGCACATGACCCCCCAGGACTCCTGAGCGCGGGACACGATCCCCCAGACCCCTGCATATGGGACGCGACCTCTGAGTGCGGCACATGACCCCCCGGACCCCTGAGCGCGGGACACGATCCCCCGGACCCCTGCATATGGGACGCGACCCCTGAGTGCGGCACATGACCCCCCGGACCCCTGAGCGCGGGACACGATCCCCCGGACCCCTGCATATGGGACGCGACCTCTGAGTGCGGCACATGACCCCCCAGGACTCCTAAGCGCGGGACGACACCCTGCATATGGGACGTGACCTCTGAGTGCGGCACATGACCCCCCAGGACTCCTGAGCGCGGGACGACACCCTGCATATGGGACGTGACCCCTGAGTGCGGCACATGACCCCCCGGACCCTTGAGCGCGGGATGAGAGCCCCAGGACCCCTGCATATGGGACGTGACCTCTGAGTGCGGCACATGACCCCCCAGGACTCCTGAGCGCGGGACACAATCCCCCAGACCCTGCATATGGGACGCGACCTCTGAGTGCGGCACATGACCCCCCGGACCCCTGAGCGCGGGACACGATCCCCCGGACCCCTGCATATGGGACGCGACCTCTGAGTGCGGCACATGACCCCCCAGGACTCCTGAGCGCGGGACGACACCCTGCATATGGGACGTGACCTCTGAGTGCGGCACATGACCCCCCAGGACTCCTGAGCGCGGGACGACACCCTGCATATGGGACGTGACCCCTGAGTGCGGCACATGACCCCCCAGGACTCCTGAGCGCGGGACGACACCCTGCATATGGGACGTGACCCCTGAGTGCGGCACATGACCCCCCGGACCCTTGAGCGCGGGATGAGAGCCCCAGGACCCCTGCATATGGGACGTGACCTCTGAGTGCGGCACATGACCCCCCAGGACCCCTGAGCGCGGGACACGATCCCCCAGACCCCTGCATATGGGACGCGACCTCTGAGTGCGGCACATGACCCCCCGGACCCCTGAGCGCGGGACACGATCCCCGGACCCCTGCATATGGGACGCGACCTCTGAGTGCGGCACATGACCCCCCAGGACTCCTGAGCGCGGGACGACACCCTGCATATGGGACGTGACCCTGAGCGGGAGACACCACCCCCGGGACCCCTGCATACGAGACACCACCCCCGGGACACCTGCATACGAGACACCACCCCCGGGACCCCTGCATACGAGACACCACCCCCGGGACACCTGCATACGAGACACCACCCCCGGGACCCCTGCATATGGGAAGCGACCCCTGAGTGCGGCACACGACCCCCCCGGACCCCTGAGCGCGGGACGCGACCCCTGAGTGCGGCACGCGACCCCCGCCCACGGCCCGGGACCCCCGCACCTCCAGACATGGCTCCAGGTTGCAGCTTAATCCTCCCGCCGCGGCCAACTGTCTACACACCGGTGACGTCACCGCGCTGTCCTAACGACGGCTCCAGAGCATCGCCCCGCCCCTGGAGACCGGGCGCAGGCTGATGGCGTCACTGGCAGCGTCTGCTGTTGCCAAGCAACCGCTCACCTCTGTAGCGTGGGCACGTGCTAGTCTATAGTCACGTGCCTCGGCCTTCTTGTAAAATGATAAAGCATCACCATGTGCTGAGGCTGCTCTTATTAATGACCCTGTGACCCCCATGCTTTACACTGCAGGCTAATTTTAAAGAAAAACAGGAAAGTTTTGTTTAATGACCAATCAGCTTTATTCATACAAGCAGTACACCCCCAGCCCCAATATTCCCTGCTCTGATGATCTCAACAGGTCCACACACTAATATTGGCTGCTCTGGGGGTCTCAGGTGTCATCAGCAGGTGGAGGCCCCCAATATTCCTCCTCTCTGGGGGTCTCAGGTGTCATCAGACAGCAGGTGAAGGCCCCCAGTATTCCCTGCTTTAGAGCTGTCATCAGAAGGACGGGTCTCCGAAGCCGACCTCCTCCTGGAGCTGCTGGATCTCGGTCATCAGTGTCTGGTCCTGGATATTTAACTGTAGGAGACAGAAGAGGATTCAGAGTTCGATGTATACGGCCTTGTCCAACCGTTGCCTGCCCACGCTGCCCATCCCCGCACAGGCCCACGCTGCCCATCCCCGCACAGGCCCACGCTGCCCATCCCCGCACAGGCCCACACTGCCAATCCCCGCACAGGCCCACGCTGCCCAACCCCACACAGGCCCACGCTGCCCATCCCCGCACAGGCCCACGCTGCCCATCCCCGCACAGGCCCACGCTGCCCATCCCCGCACAGGCCCACGCTGCCAATCCCCGCACAGGCCCACGCTGCCCATCCCCGTACAGGCCCACGCTGCTCATTCCCGCACAGGCCAACGCTGACCATCCCTGCACAGGCCCACACTGCCATGCTGCCCATCCCTGCGCCGGCCCACGCTGCCCATCTACACGCTGGCCCACACTGCCCATCCCTGCGCCGGCCCACACTGCCCATCCCTGCACCGGCACACGCTGCCCATCCACGTGCTGGCCCAGGAGCAGCGCTCAGTAATAGAGGAGGGGAGGTGTGCGCTTGTATGAGGCGGGCGCTGGGTACACTGGGTGATGCCCGTTTTTACACATCCAGTTGGGGGCATCATTTCCCCCCAGAACGGCCGCTTATCACCTCCATACTGTAGATGGTGGCGCTGTACCCGGGCACTCACCTTCCTCGTGTACTTGTACGCCTGCTCGGCCTCCAGTTGTCGTCCCGTCTACGAGAAACCACAAATCAATAAGAGAAATGTCTCCACGTTCAGGTCACAGCCCCCCATCTGAGTATTGGGGGGTCTCTCCACAGACCTAACAATCCTTACACATTACTGGATTCCTTCCCCATTTTCCGGGTGGAGTCCTCCTTTAACCCCTTGTCTCTCACCTTCAGGCAGACGAGGGTCAGGTAGCCCCACACCTCGGCGTTGCTGTTGTTTAGGGCATTGGCCTCGGAGAGGGCGTCCTCCGCCTCCTGCAGCTCCTCCAGCTGTGAAGGCAATGACCAGCATCAGACGTACGGACATAGCACTGCCAGGAGCTCTGCTTGCAGTCACTGACCGGCCTCTGACTGTTTCCAATCAGTAAGTGTGGCCATATATCACATGTTGTGGTAAAGCCTCACCCTGTAACAAGCGACACCGACACCCAGCCAGGTGAGGCAGGTGGGCGAGCGTCTGCAGGCCAGGAGGTAGATGGTCTTTGCCTTCTCAAACTGAAATATAAGGAACGTCAAAATGATAGATAATACAAATCACTGAGGAGACCATAAGGAGTCACTCCTGCATTATCCTCCAGAGCTGTGCTCACTATTACAGGATCATGGAAATCCCAGGATGGATATTAATGCTTTTCTGAGGAATGTCCTCCCTTGTTGGGTGCACAAATCATCAGGATCCACTACTGGCAGCTCTTGTCCCCGATGTGCTCGATGGGAGACAAGTCCGGAGACGCTGCAGTCACGGGAGCAGGTT
Source organism: Oophaga sylvatica (assembly GCA_033576555.1). Classification (NCBI taxonomy): domain Eukaryota; kingdom Metazoa; phylum Chordata; class Amphibia; order Anura; family Dendrobatidae; genus Oophaga; species Oophaga sylvatica. The sequence goes on along the minus strand of JARQOD010012656.1, from coordinate 7,394 downwards.
CAGGCCGCACAGGCGGCTCACAGCAACGCGAGCAAGATGCGGCATGGGGATGTTGTGCTGAAAATATATATTTTAAACACTCTGGAGAAATGGCCGCCCAACTGGTTCCAGCACCAAATCTATGTGCACCTGGAATGGAGACTAGAGGGGTCCGGCTACCGCACATTATGCCCCCACACTATAACTCCGGGAGTAGGACCGGTGTGATGTTCCCTCATGACAGCCTCTTTATGGTGCTGCCCAATGGAGACTGAAGGCTGGAATGGAGGCCTGTCCTCTGCAGCGCTGTGTCCTGATGTTACCTTGGAATGTGTTGGTTTGAGACCACGTGGGCAATGACAGGCAGAGACCCCAATGAGGAGACCATATGGGCAATGACAGGAAGAGACCCTAATGTGGAGACCACGTGGGCAATGACAGGAAGAGACCCTACTGTGAAGACCACGTGGGCAATGACAGGAAGGGACCCCAATGAGGAGACCATATGGGCAATGACAGGAAGAGACCCTAATGTGGAGACCACGTGGGCAATGACAGGAAGAGACCCCAATGAGGAGACCATATGGGCAATGACAGGAAGAGACCCTAATGTGGAGACCACATGGGCAATGACAGGAAGAGACCCTAATGTGAAGACCACGTGGGCAATGACAGGAAGGGACCCCAATGAGGAGACCATATGGGCAATGACAGGAAGAGTCCCTAATGTGGAGACCACGTGGGCAATGACAGGAAGAGACCCTAATGTGGAAACCATGTGGGCAATGACAGGAATAGACCCTAATGTGGAGACCATATGGGCAATGACAGGAATAGACCCTAATGTGGAGACCACGTGGGCAATGACAGGAAGAGACCCTAATGTGGAGACCACGTGGGCAATGACAGGAAGAGACCCTAATGTGGAGACCACGTGGGCAATGACAGGAAGAGACCCTAATGTGAAGACCACGTGGGCAATGACAGGAAGAGACCCCAATGAGGAGACCATATGGGCAATGACGAAGAGACCCTAATGTGAAGACCACGTGGGCAATGACAGGAAGAGACCCCAATGAGGAGACTGTGATGAAACGGTGCACACACACGACGGCTGCTGCCGTCCGACCCAGTAAACTGCAGGGATTTATAATTATCCCAGTTCCACTTAGGAACTTGCAGCTCTCTGGCGCCCCCTTACCCTCAGGTCAGTCAGGGAACTGCACCTAGGATAATTAGTCGCCAGACGGGTCACTTGGATGTGTGCTGGCTATTGGGCACGCTGCAGTGAGGGAATTATAATTACGGGATTAAAAATGAAAGGAACTCACATGATAGTTACATAGGCATAGGCAAGCCAGGCTGGGGAAGGAGCCACACGTCATAGTTCATTTGCAGATCTCTCAGTCAAGACGTCACAGCAAGGAATCACAAGGGGGGCTCACTGCCAGACTTATACCTGGGGCTGCTGACCTCACGAAAAGGGGAGGGTTTTTCTGGCCACCTCCCAGGGACAGAAGTGTATGATTTGAGCTCTGAAATATCATAAGGTCCATCCCTCATCCTGTGAACCTAGCAGAATAACGGCAGACCTATCAATGATCTTACTTTAAAATGACGGTTCCAATGAGCCCAAACTTGGATGAACTAGTTCATAGGGCATCCGAGAATTCCATTTCCCGGGTTCTGTTGGATTTACGGGTTCTCCAGTACCACGGGAACGATGCCCATGGACACAGGCTTCAAAACAGTAACTTTCGTGTTTCTGACGCAAATCCCCACCGTGTTATAACCAAAACAGAATGAAGTCTCCAAAATGGCTGCTATGGTAGGTACAGCACATGTTGCTGACAATGGGGACCCCTGCGGTGAAGCGGGAAAACTTCCAGCACTGGTAGCTCAGGTTACACTGAGCTTGACTGCAGGTTGGGAGGGGAAGGGAAGCGTGAGCTGCAGAGAAAAGGAGGGAGGGGTAACTTTGCCCTGTGCTTGCAAACGGTGGGGGTTGTAGTACTATGGGGAAAGTTCTGGAAACAGCACAAGAAATGGAGTTTGCAGTATCATCACACCTCCCCCTCTTAGAGGGCGCTACGGAGGCATGACCTGTCGGTAATCCGACATGCGCACCTCAGCGGGTTCGCCACGTCGTGATAACCCATCAGCATTCCCATGATCGCTGCCTTTCTTGTGTTGTACGGCAAAATCATACTGCTGTAGGGCAAGGCTCCAGCGTAGCAACCTACCATTGGTTCCGGACACTGTGTGCAGCCAGCTCAGAGGGTTGTGGTCGGTGACCACCTTGAAGGTGCGCCCGTACAGGTAGGGCTGCAAACGTTGCAGGGCCCAGACCATGGCCAGGCACTCCTTCTCGATGGTGGAGTATGCCACTTCCCTCGGCAGAAGTTTCCGGCTCAGGTACAACACGGGGTGCTCCTGGTTCCCCGAATCAACCTGGCTGAGTACAGCACCGAGGCCAAATTCGCTGGCGTCAGTCTGTACCAGGAATGGCCGACTGCTATCGACGGCTTTCAACACTGGAGAGCTGCACAGGGCTGTTTTCAAAGCTCGGAATGCCGCCTCACAGCCATCTGTCCAGTTGACTGTTTGGGGTAGACCACCCTTGGTGAGGTCCATCAAGGGTTTAGCAATGGCGCTATAGTTCGGTACGAAACGCCTATAGTACCCTGCAGTGCCCAGGAAGGACTTCACCTGCTTTTTGGTCCTGGGGGTGGGCCAGGACACGATCGCGTCCACTTTCTCGGGCTCTGGAATCATGGAACCCCCGCCTACCCGGTGCCCCAGGTAGTGGACCTCCCTCATGCCCATCTGGCATTTTCCCGGCTTGATGGTCAGACCTGCCTGGTGAATACGCTTGAGCACCTCCTGGAGATGCTGAAGGTGTTCCTCCCAGGTGGAACTGAAGACGGCAATGTCGTCCAGGTACGCCACAGCGTACTCCTCCAGTCCCTGAAGCAGGTGGTTGACCATCCGCTGAAAAGTGGCAGGGGCATTCTTCATGCCGAAAGGCATGACCGTGGACTCGTACAGTCCAAAAGGGGTGATAAAGGCGGATTTCTCCTGCGCCGCAGGGCTCAGGGGAATCTGCCAGTATCCCCGGCTTAAATCCATGATGGATATGTACTTGGCATTCGCCAACCGCTCCAGCAGATCCTCGATACGTGGCATTGGGTGCGCATCAGAGGTAGTGATGGCGTTGAGCCCCCTGTAGTCCACGCAGAACCGGGTGGTCCGATCCTTTTTTGGCACGAGAACTACAGGTGAGGCCCACGCGCTTTTGGACTGTCGGATCACCCCCAGCTGCAACATCTCCTGGATCTCCTGGCGCATAATCTGCTGCACTTCCTCAGAGATCCGATAAGGTGTCCGCCGTAACGGGGTCGTGATTCCCGGTGTCCACCTCGTGGACTGCCAACTTGGTCCTTCCGGGTCGGTTTGTGAACTCGGCCCGGAAGGGTTCCAGAGTGGTCAGCAACTGCAACCACTAGGAGACGGTTAGCGAGGCATTTACCTCCATGTCCTCAATGGACCCATTGGCCTGGGCTTGGGCCAGCATGTCCAGGAGGGGATCCTCCTCCCCGTCCTCGGGCAGGTTGCAGACCGGTAGGACGCAGGCTTCACGTTCGTGATGGGCCTTCATCATGTTGACGTGAAAGGCCTTGCGCCTACCCCGAGTGTGGTCAAGCGTGACCACGCAGGTGACTGGGTTGAGCCGTTGGTGCACGACGTACGGGCCTTCCCAGGCTGCCTGAAGCTTATCCTTTGGTACGGGTACCAGCACCCACACCTTTTGACCCACCTGGTAGGTCCGCTCCCGGGCGTTCTGGTCGTACCAGTGCTTCTGGTCAGCCTGAGCCTGCGTCATGTTGTCATGCACCAACTGCGTCAAGGTCTGCATCTTGTCGCGGAAGCGCATGACATAATCCACGATGGACACTTCTGTGGGGTTTGGCTCATCTTCCCAGGATTCTCTTATCAACCCGAGGGGTCCCGGACTCGCCTGCCATACAGGAGCTCAAAGGGGGAGAACCCCGTCGAGGCCTGCGGGACTTCTCTGTAGGCAAACAGCAGGTGTGGGAGGTACCGCTCCCAATCGCGCCCCTGGGTCTCAACCAGCATGCGGAGCATCTGTTTGAGGTACCGTTAAAGCGCTCACACAAACCATTGGTCTGTGGGTGATACGCACTCTATACCATACGCGTCACCTGCATTTTGCTGCAGAGACCCTTCATTAGGCGAGACATAAATTGGGTCCCTCGATCGGTAAGCATCTCCCTGGGAAATCCTACCCGTGAAAAGATGGTCACCAGTGCATCCGCCACCTTATCTGCCTTAGTTGAGGACAGAGCTACTGCCTCCGGGTACCGGGTAGCGTAGTCTACCACAGTAAGGATGTATTGCTTTCCAGAGCGGCTGGGGACGGCCAGCGGGCCCACAATGTCCACCGCGATCCTCTGGAAAGGCTCCTCTATCACTGGCAACGGGATCAGGGGAGCCTTAAGATCAGGCCCCGCCTTCCCCACTCTTTGACAGGTGATACAGGAGCGGCAGTAGTTAGTCACATCTGTCCCCATCTTGGGCCAATAGAAGTGTTGAGACAGCCGTGCCTTAGTTTTGCTGATCCCAAGTGTCCAGCGAGTGGAATCTCATGGGCAATCCTCAACAACTCACCTCGGAACTGGTGCGGGACGACCAGCTGTTTTTCCCTCAACCACTCCTTTTGGGAATCTCCGGGTACTGTCTCCCGGTACAACCTTCCTCGTTCCCAGAACACCCTCTCCTTATCAGTCACGGAGGTGGGCGTCTCGGCGAGGTGCCTCAAGTTCTCCAGGCTCGCATCCGAGTGCAGAGCGGCCTGGAACTCCTGGCTGGAGGCAGCCAGAAGTGACGTCAGGGTTCCTTCCTCACTGGGACCCTCTGGGACCGGCTCTGGGTCCACCTCTGGTTCAGTCTCTCCTGTAGCGGAGGAGGGTCCAGATGGTAGGGCGCTACCTGCGATCCGGGCACTCTGACTGCGGGTGACAGCAGCTACATATGCAGTCTCCCCGGGATTTTCTATAGACCCATCAGCCTGCGCTGCTATGGGCTCTACCTCCCCATCCACCCCCAACACTTCAGGAGCAGTGCTACTTATGGGCCAGTTACCTTCCTCGATGGCACTGGTCAGTGTCATGGCGTCACCTTCCTCACGGTTCCCATGCACCTCCCCATTTCCTTGAGCACTGTCGCTTGCTCCTGCTAGGGGTTCCTCAGCCGTCTCACTCCGCAGAGCGACGTGGCTGAACGCTCCTGTACCTGTGGACACATCTACCACTTCAGAGAAAGGGTTAACAGGTTCAGATATCACAGATACATCACTATCAACATCATTCCTAGGGAAAGAAAGGTTATCAGTTGCATCATCACTTCGCAAAGCATTAGCAGGTAACACAATCAGTTTCCCATCATCATCAACATCATCATCATGGATAACATTAACCTTATTATCAGATTGGGGAGGGGTGTCAGGGACATAGTACGCCACCATCCTCCCCAGATCAGTCCCCAATAAAACATCAGTGGGCAGGTTTTCGGACACCCCCACTTCCTTTACCCCGCTCCCGGTACCCCAGTCAATGAAAACTCGGGCTATCGGCAAGGGGTAGTGGACGCCCCCAATCCCGGTGACAGTTAAGGTTTTCCCCGGAATCAACTCTTCAGGGGCCGCCAGTTCGGGTCGGATGAGGGTTCGCTCAGCCCCGGTGTCCTTGAGGCCTGTAGCAAGACGGGCCCCCACGCGGACGGGCTGCACGTTGTCATTAACCTTCCCCACCACACCACCCACCAAAAGAACAGAGGCGTTGGGCCCGGAGGCCTTGGCTGGAGGGTTCTTCTGCCTCTCCGGACAGGTGGCGCTGGCAAAGGGGATAGTGCCTCCAGAGGGACGACTGGCAGGGGCACTGGGGTTGGTTGCAGGCTTACCCCCTCCCCAGCGGGTGGTGACGGGCTTCCGCACCTCGGGTTTCTGGTTGACCTCATAGCTGTCGGCGATCCGTGCTGTTGTGACCGCATCCTCCGGTTCTCGGTCCAGGATGAACTGTTGGACCTCAGCTGGGCACAGATGCAGGAACTGGTCTTTGATCATCAGGTCTTTCAGCTCCTCAAAGGTGTCAACTGACAGTCCATGGATCCACTGGTCAAAGTGGTTCCTGAGTCCTTGCACCAAATCGCTATAACTGTCGTGTGGGCCACGTTGGAGGTTCCGGAACTTCTTTCGGTATACCTCAGGGGTTAGCTGGTACTTGGCAATCAGGGCCTGCTGATGGCCTCATAGTCACTGTCTTGATCTGACGTGAGGGAAGCGAACGCCTCCAAAGCTTTGCCCTTTAGCCCGGGGGTCAAGTACCTGGCCCACTGGTCGGCAGGCAGCCGGTACTGTCTGCAGACTTTCTAAAAGGCCCGCAGAAAAGTGTCCAATAGTGTTGAGCATTCCGATACTGCAAATATCGGGTATCGGCCGATATTGGCTGTATCGGAATTCCGATTCCGAGTTCCAATATTTTCGTCTTATCGGATACCGGAATCGGGATTGTCACTGTCACTGTCAGTGTCCGTCGGTCGGGTCTGTCAGGAGTCAGCGGCACTTACCTGGCAGAAGATCTCCGGCGGTCACGTCCTGCACTGCTTCATGGCCGCCATCATCTTTCCCCGGCGGTCACATGCAGTTTCTCGCGATAACTGCAGTGACTGCTGGTAATCCCGGCCGTAAAGCAGTCAGTCCGATGACGTCACCGCCGGGGAAGCAGGTAATCAGCTGTGCTGCGTTGCAATGACAGGCTCTGCCTGTCATTGCGATGTAGCAGAGCTGGATCGTCGTGGGACTATCGTTATGGACTGCGTCGGACAGGTGGTATACTGTTGGTTTGTTTTTTTTCTTTTTTTACAGGAGATCGATGGCGTCGCAGGAATGAGTGTATAATAAAAGAAATGAAAACTGTGTTGTCTCTTTTATTTCATTAAAATACTTTTTTCTTGCTGTGTCTTTTTTTTATACATTTAATAACTTTGGGATTAATAATGGATCGGTGTCTTATTGATGCCTATCCATTATTAACCGGGCTTATTGTCACCGTGCAATCAACGGTGACAATAACCCCTTATTACCCCGCTTGCCACCGCTACAGGGCAAGTGGGAAGAGGCCGGGTAAAGTGCCACAATTGGCACATCTTTTGATGCGCCAAATGTGGGGCTGCTGTAGCCTGGTATTATCAGGCTGTTGAGGGCCAAAATCCATGGGCCTTGACAGTCTTTTAATACCAGGCCGCAGCAGTCTGCATTTTACTTGGCTGGTTAACAAAAATAGGGGGATCCCCACGCCGTTTTTTTTTCGAGGGATCCCCTATTTTTGTTAACCAGC